>CAUYSK010044361.1:0-37019 GCA_963575035.1 Avahi laniger | reverse complement strand
GACCTGCTTCCTGCCATCCCCGCCTCTCTAGTCACCCCCACAGCCCAGAACCTCGAGCTGAAGAGATGACTCACATACACCAGCCCTGGCCCCAGCTGATGTTTAGATCTTTCCATCAAAACAGCATTTCCCGAGACACCTCACCCGGACCCATCACGGACTCTCTGAAGCCGGTAAGCGCCACTCCTCTGCAGAAAGCCCGCCCACACTGCAACCTCCCAGGGGCCCTGCACAGCCTGGCCCACCCCCTCCTCTGCTCCTTCCTGTCTACACTGGGCTCCCACACCCCAGCTGGTCCCAACGCAGAACCCTCGCACTGTCTGTGCCTTCTGCCCGAGATGGCCTGCCTGCGAGTGGGGTGAGGACAGGGAAAGGCTGGGGCTGTGGCAGGGAGATGTGGAGGGGACTGACTTCTATAAGGCTGAGTCTCACCTGGTCCAGGTCCAGCTCAGATGGCACCTTCTCGGAGATGCCTTCCCGGACCAGCTCACGGTTCCCTCCACCACCTGCTACCCTAACCCCGCTCACTCTTCTTCCTGGCGCGAGCACCGCCTGATCGCTCAGCATGTGCCTATTGGGTTATCTGTCCATCCGCCCCCACTAGGTGAGCCCTAGTACGACGGCCCTCCTCTAGTCCACCGCCACAGCCAGAAACAATGTGGCGCCACCCTCCCCACAAGCCCTGAGTCTGCAGTGTCACTCGAGCCCTCCTCTCTCCTCCTAGGCCCAGGTCTGACCTGGCCATCAGCCACATGCTCCCCATGCTTCCTGTCACACCCAGTCCCAGCAGCCACAGCCCCCCCTCATCAATATTTGTTGAATCAGTGACAGCAGCCGTGGCGTGCCTACGTCTCCCCTCCCTCCCTCATCCCAGCCTCCCTTCTCCTGCTCAGCCCCCTCCCTCCAAGAACCCTGATGTTCTCACTGCATCCCTACCTCCCTCACCCCCACCCCTGCTTCCCTGGCTCTTCTATCCTCTTTTGGCCCCCGCCTCTTGACAAGCCTTCCGTTATTCCTCACAGATCCCTGTCCCGGCTGACATCCATGCCCCCTCCATCCCCACCACCTCCTGCACAGCCCCCTGCAGCGGCCCCAGCCCCTCCAGACTCGCTTTCTCTACCTACCAGCTCCACCTTTTCCGTGGCCCTCCACGCACCCTCCACGCTCCTGGCTCACCCATACCCAGGCCCTTGTCCTCTCCTAAGTCCTCCCCAGACAATTGGGACGCTAATCGGGCCACGCACCCTCCTCCCCTCCCTCGCCCATCACCCAATCTGTCAAGAGTGCCCTATCTCCACCCACCCACCTCCACGCTCCTCCCAGACCTTCCTTAGCCTCTCCCAGTGCCCCCAATTCACCCAGACCCCCAAGTCACCGACAGCCCTCCCAACTACTGTCTCCCTGGCCGTTCAGACTCTGGTCTCTCATCCCGTCCTCCCACATGCTCCAGAACCAAAGTCCCATTCCCAGAGACGCTAAGCCTCACGACGACTCTCCACCCCGCACCGTCCTTTCGGTCCCAAGGTCCCTCCGCAGACGCTCAACTTCCAGCAGGCCCCGCCCCCACACCCCCACCTACTCCCTCCGAGCCCCCTCCTGCCCCGCCCCCGGAGAGCTCACCTCCCCCGAGCGCCCACCCCCACGCCCCGCCCCCTCTCGCCCCGTTCCCCAGGCTCTCCCCTCCCCCGACTCATCCTCTCATCCCCCGTTCTCTCTCCCCTCCCCCTCTTGCCCCGCCCCCCGAAGCCTCGTTCCCCTCCGATTCCCACCCTCCGCCCCCTCCTGCCCCTCCCCGCAGGTCTCGCCCCTTCCCCAGACTCTCGACCGCCCCTCTCCGCCCCTCGCCCTCTCCCGGCCCTCCCCGCCCCCCAGGGGCCTCAAGCCTCAGCTCTCGTCACGCACCCCGCGGACTCTGTGAGCTTCTGACCGGGTCCCGCACTCTTGAACTTCATGTCGGCTTTGATTTCTTGGAAGAATTTCTTCATGGTGGCGGCGGGCCCGGCCGCGGGGGGCCGCGGGGGGCGGGGGGCGGGGGGCGCACGGCCCAATCTGGGAGGGGCCGTCTGGGGCCAACAACCGGAAAAAAATACCCGGCCGCCGGAAGTCCCGCCTTCGCGCGGACGCCCACGTGACAATCGGCCCGGCTCGCCTCTCTAGCACTCCGCGCCTCGCTGGCGTGAGGCGGCCGCTCTGCTCTCCGGGGCCGTGTCTCAGCGGTTCTTCCGGACTTCGATGCCAAGGCCGCGAGCACGCTTCTCGCTGGAGGCTGTGCCTGGCGCCCTCCGCCGCGTTTCCCAAGGGTCGATCGGAGAGGAAGGGACAGGCCGACCGACCCCCGTGGAGAAAGCGCTGGTTCTGTCGCTTCCCCTGCGCAAGAACTTTCCGGGGCTCCCCAGCGCTTACGTGATAAAGTCCCCAAGTCAATGTTGCGCCATTCAAGGCCCCCCAGGACCCAGTCCTTTTGGGTCCCTGTCACCCCCCACAAGACACCCTGTGTAGGAGACACTGAAGAGGATGCACCGAGCTGGGGACCCACTTTGGCGAATAGGACAGAGAGAAACCAGTTAATGATGACCTACATTGGGCCGTCCAGGCGGCAAAGGAGACACGCAAAGTGTCAACTAAAACAAACTCAAAAAACGAGCTGGAAAGTGAACTATCATGGGCTTTGTCTAGGAAATGAAAGAGTCCCAGGGTGGGTGGGTTAAGGGGAAGAGAAGAAGGCTGGTGATGAGAAAGAATTGAGGAGGGCCCCATCCCCTAGGGGTTGAAATTAAGAAGACTGGAGATTTATCCTGGGAGCGTTGAAGAGATAGAAGGAAGAACACGGTGCACCCCAAACTTCAAGCTTGCTGATCTTCAACTTCCTATCTACCAAATGGACATAAGAATAGTACTCGCCTCGCAGGAGATTGTGGCGATGCTGAGGCAATTGGAAAGTTCTCAATAAATGGCAGATGTCGTTATATATTGATTTATTCCTTTAATATTCCTTGAGAGTCGGCTCTGTACCAGCAGTGAAGAAACAGACAAAATTCCCTGACCTCACAGAGCTCATCAGTTTTTGGAGGAAGGTCGGGAGGGAAGACAAGACAATACGATAAATGAATAAAATCTGTATTAGAGCAGATATGGCAGAAAGCAGGCTGGAGGCAGTTTATGACATCAAATAAAGGGGTCAGGAACAGTAAAAGGGCATTTTTGAGCCCACTAGGGAAATCAGAATATGTCTGGACATTAGGAGATATAAAGGAGCTATTGCTAATTTTGTTAGCAATGATAATGGTATGGTGGTTATGTTTAGAAATACATTTTTTGGCCAGGCATGGTGGCTCACACCTGTAATCCCAGTACTTTGGGTGGCCGAGGGAGGGGGATTGCCTGAGGCCAGGAGTTGCAGGTTGCAGTGAGCTATGATCGGGCCACTGCACTCCAGCCTGTGTGATGGAGTGAGAAACTGTCTCAAAAAATAATACATTTTTCTCAGACATGCATTCTGATGTATTTATGGGTGAAATGGCATCTAAGCTGTGCTTTAAAATACTCCAAGGCCGGGTGCAGTGGTTCACACCTGTAATCCTAGCACTCTGGGAGGCCGAGGCAGGAGGATCCCTTGAGGTCAGGAGTTTGAGATCAGCGTGAGCAAGAGCAAGACCCCTTCTCTACAAAAAAATAGAAAAATTAGCTGGGTGTGGTGGTGGCCCACGTCCCAGCTACTCAGGAGGCTGAGGCAGGAGGATCACTTGAGCCCAGGAGTTTGAGATTGCAGTGAGCTGAGATGACACCACGGCACTCTAGCTGTGTAAACAGAACAAGACTGTGTCTCAAAAAATGAAAATAAAAGTAAATACATATATATATACACATATTAATATATACATATATATTCATACACCCACCTATGAAGCACGTAAGGAAAAATGTTAAAAATTCTCAAATATAGGTGTCTGGTTGTGGTGGTTTTAATGTATGTCCCCAGTGTGGTGGCGCACATGCGTAATCCCAGCTTCTCAGGAGGCTGAGCCGGGAGGATGGTTTGAGCCGCGGATTCTGAGACCAACCTGGGCAGCAAAGGGAGACCCCATCTCAAAAAAAAAAATCCACGAATTCTTTGGCACTTCTCTCTTGGAAGAGCAGGGCCTATTTCCTCTTTACTTGAGTGCGGGCTAGACACTTAGTGACTCGCTTTTAACAATTACAATAACGGAGAAGCAACAATGTGTTACTTCTGAGACTAGGTCATAAATGGCACTGCAGCTCTCTCCTTGCCTTTTCTTTTCTTTTCTTTTTTTTTTTTTTTGAGACAGAGTCTCACTCTGTTGCCCGGGCTAGAGTGCTGTGGCGTCAGCCTAGATCACAGCAACCTCAAACTCCTGGGCTCAAGTGATCCTCCTGCCTCAGCCTCCCGAGTAACTGGGACTACAGGCACGCGCCACCATGCCCGACTAATTTTTTTTATATATGTATATTTTTAGTTGTCCAGATCATTTCTTTCTATTTTTTAGTAGAGAAAGGGTCTCGCTCTTGCTCAGGCTGGTCTCAAACTGCTGACCTTGAGAGATCCACCCACCTCGGCCTCCCAGAGTGCTAGGATTACAGGTGTGAGCCACCGCGCCCGACCTCCTTGCATTTTCTTTTTGTCTTTCTTCCTTCCTTCCTTTTTTTCTTTCTTTCTTTCCAAACAGAGTCTCACTCTGGCTCTGTTGCCCGGGCTGCGGTGCAGAGGCCCAATCACAGCTCACTGCAGGCTCCAACTCTTGGGCTCAAGCGATCCTCCTGCCTCAACCTCCCCCCAGTAGCTGGGACTACAGGCGCCACCATACCTAGCTAATTTTTAAGATTTTTTTGTAGAGACAGAGTCTCATTATGTGGCTCAGGCTGGTCTCGAACTCCTGGGCTTAAGCGGTTCTCCCGCCTATGGCCTCCCAAAGTGCTAGGATTACAGGCGTGAGCCACCGTGCAGGCCAGGGCATTCTAATTGGAGGGAGTATTTCACAAAGAGAGGGCAGGGGCAGTGCCTTTGAAACCTTAGCTTCGTCGGGCCAGGCGCCAGTCCCCACATCTCAGGCAACAGGAAGTAACAGGTGATGACCGATGGTGTGACCTTTGGCCTATCCAGGCTCTGATCTGGGAGGAAGGTGGGGATGCCCTCCGGCCTCAGCCTGACAGTTTGGAGGTCCAAAGTGGCTCCCCAGGCCCTCCCCACCTCCTTCTGCTCCCAGTTTCCATCAGAGCCTGAGCTTTTGCCCAGGTGCTGGACATAGCTCTGCCAGGCGCAGATGAGGAGTCTCTGGAAGGCTGCTTTTCTGTGCTGGCTCAAGGTCTGGGGGAGAAGTGTGCACTGAATTGGGAGGGTCCTGGACGTGGGGACCAGCGGAGGTGGCATTCTAGCCCTTGGACTTGATGTATGAACTCGAACATGGCCTGACCCTCATCAGACCTCAATTTCCCCCTCTGTACCCCAGCCTAGCCCAGACCCCAGTGACCATCTTCCTCATTGATCCTAAGGCTTCCATGCTTGCCCCCTACTCGAGGGTGGACAGGATTAGCAAAGAAAGACAGGAACCTCAGTTAGATCTGAATTTCAAATCCACGACACTTTTTTTTATTGTGATAAAATATATGTAACATTACATTTACGTTGCTTCACTTAACTAATCTTTAAAAAAAATAAAACAAAATAAATTTACATCGTAACCATTGTTTAAAACTATATGTCAGAAATTTTTATTTGACATATACAGTATCATTCTTTTATTGTAAAATGGACAATATACAATTTACCATTTTAACTTTCTTTCTTTTCTTTCTCTTTCCCTTCCTTCCTTCCTCCCTCCCTCCCTTCCTTCCCTTTCTTTGCTATGACAGCAGCCTTGAACTCCTGGGCTCAAGCGATCCTCCTGCCTCAGCCTCCCAAGTAGCTGGGACTACAGGTGCGAGCCACTGCGTCCAGCTCAACCATTTTTTTTTTTTTTTGAGACAGAGTCTCACTCTTTTTCCTGGGCTAGAGTGAGTGCCGTGGCGTCAGCCTAGCTCACAGCAACCTCAAACTCCTGGGCTCAAGCGATCCTCCTGCCTCAGCCTCCCGGGTAGCTGGGACTACAGGCATGTGCTACCATGCCCGGCTAATTTTTTCTATATATTTTTAGTTGTCTGATTAATTTCTTTGTATTTTTAGTAGAGATGGGATCTCGCTCTTGCTCAGGCTGGTTTCGAACTCCTGAAGCTCAAACATTTTTAAGTGCACAGCTTAGTTGCATTAAGTATAATACATTCACATTGTTACATGCCTCCAGGACTTTCTCATCTTCCCAAACAGAAACTCCACCCATTAATTAACAACTCCGCCCCTCCAAACTCCTGGTAACCTCTATTCTTTTTTCTGTCTCTGTGCATCTGATGACTCTAGGGACCTCACATGAGTAAAATCATACAGTATTTATTCTTTCATGTCTGGCTGAATTCTCAGAACATACTAACGTCCTGTAGGTTCATCTACGTTTTAATGCGGTAACAACTTTTAGAAATGCTGCATGGGACATACTTCCACTAAACAATTATTTCTTGTGTATCTGAAATTCAGGTTCAACCGGGCATTCTGAATTTTATCTGGAAATTCCACCTATAACCTTTCTCCACGTAGGAGACTAAGGGATCTTTTTTCTAAAAAAAGTGCTTTATGGATACATAACTTACATACCACAAAATTCACCCGTTTTAAGTGTACAATTCATTGAATTTCATTAGCTATTTACAGAATCGTACAGCCATCGCCGCAATCTAAATTTAGAACATTTCCATCACCCTAAAGAGAAACCTCATACCCATCTGCAGTCCCTGTAGATCCCATCCCCAGCTCAAGACAACCACTAATCTACCTTCTGTCTTGTCACATTTGCCTGTTTTGGCCATTTCATCAAATGTTCCATGATTTTGGGATCATAGAATATGTGATCTTTTGTCTGGCTTCTTCCACTGAGCATGTTTCGAAGTATTAATACTTCATTTCTTTTTGTTGCAGAATAGTATTTCATCGTACAGATATACCACATTTTGTTTATCCATCCACCAGCTGGGTTATTTCTACTCTTTGGCTGTTATGAATAATGCTGCTATGAACACTCCTGTTCAAGTCCTTCTGTGAACGTTTTGGTTTTCATTTCTTTTGGTTAGATAACTTGTGCATTAATTGGCTTGTGCTGCCATAGCAAAATGCCATAGACTGGGGAACTTAAATAAAAGAAATTGATTTTCATACCGTTCTGGGGACTGGAAGTCCAAGATAATGGTTGGTTCTGGTGAGGGCTCTCTTGTGGGCTTGCGGACGGCCACGTTCCCCTGTGTCCTCACATAGCAGAGAGAGAGCTCTGAGGACACCAGTTCTAGTGGATCAGAGCTCCACCCTTATGACCTCATTAAATCTTAATCACCTCCTTAAAGGCCCTGTTTGCAATACAGTGACATGGGAAGTCAAGGATTCAAAGTATTAATTTGGGAGGGTGCATAACTGAGTCCATAGCACCTAGGAATAGAACTGTTAAGTCACAGGGCAAGTCTACGTTTAATTTTTAAAGATATCATCTTTGTGGAGATAAATTGCACATGAGTAAGGATTTTCTTGAGACTCAAGTATTATCTTTGTACCCTCTGTTCAAATCCCTCCATTGGTTTCCCAAGAAGTTCAAATAAAACCCAAGCTTCTCAGTAACGTCCACAAGGCATTATGATAAATCCTCAATGGACCCCTTTAGCCTTATCTGCTGTCCCCCACTCACCTGCTCAGGCTTCCCAGGATCAGGCAGGCGTCTGTATTTGCCATCCCCTCTGCCCCAGATGCCCTCCCAGAGTTCCCCTCACGATATTGGCCAACCTTCTATTCACCTTTCAAATCTCCGATTAAACTTACTTCCTCCAGAAAACTCTCCTCCGTGGTTCCTCAGGATAGACAAAGTCTCCTTCATTACTTAGCTTTCTTCTTAAGCACCCTGGTTCTTATATTTTGTAAGTATAGGGATTCCGTAATTACAAAAGAAAATTAACATTTCTTTGCACTGCTAGACTTGATTTCTGCAAGGAAGGGTCACAGCATCTAAGGCTCCCAGGATTTCCTAATGCCGGGCACAGTTTGGCGGGCCTTGGGCGTGGGTGGCGAAGTCACTGAATTCTCAAGACCCTATAAGACCGGTACCATTATTAAGCTCCATTTTACAGGTGGGGAGAATGAGGCACAAAGCTATTAAGTAACTTGGCCACTCAGTATTCTATACATTTTTCGTATAGGATCTAATATGTATAGTGGGTATTCGTGGTCCTGGCACATAGCAAGTACTCGACAAACCTTTCGCAAGTAAAGAAGTAAGAGTTTTGAGCGCTTTGTGGCTGGGTATCTCCTGAGAGCTCCCACTTGCCCCGCCCCTTTCCATAAGCTCCGCCCCCTCGAGCTGTCGCGTCCCTGTTTTGAGTTGAACCTCTCTTCTTACGATAGCCAATGGCCGACCCTTGCTTAAGCCCCTCCTCCTGTGGTGGCCAATGCGCGCTCCCTACCTTGAGGAGCTTCTCTTGTGGTATCCAATGACCTGCATCCCTACGTTGATTGGCCTTCTTTTCTGTGGTATCCAGTGATCTGCCCCCACTTAAAGTCCCTCGTTGTGTGGCGATCTATATCCCGCCCCTCTCAGCTAAGCCCCACCCCTTCGCTCCCTTAGCGCCTCTGTTTCTCTCCTCCCACCTTTTCCCTTTCACCTCCCATAACCTCCCATTAGGCCTCTGGGTCACACCCCTTCGTTCTGTCCGTTATCCAATCCCGTTAACTTGCTCCGCTCCATCCCCTCTTCTCATTGGCCGCCGGGCTTCTCTGTCCCCGCACGTGGGCCTGAGCGACGGAGTTGCCTGCCCGTGACGGCCGGAGGGCGGGACTTCCGGCGGCGCAAAGCCCAATAAACACAAGCCGGCCGGCTGCCCAAGCGGTAGCCCCCGCCCCTCGGCGTCCCGCTCCCGCCCCCGGCTTCGCCTCCCGCTGCCGCCGCCGCCGCCGCCGCCGCAGCCGCTTATCGCCGCTGCCGCCGCTTCCCGCGGCCTGGGCCTCCCGCCGCCAGCATGCCACACGCCTTCAAGCCTGGGGACTTGGTGTTCGCCAAAATGAAGGGCTACCCGCACTGGCCAGCCCGGGTGAGGCCGCGCGGGGCGGGAGATGGGCCCGGCGGGGGGGTGGGGCAGTGGGGGGGCAGTGGGGGCCCCCGGCCTGAGGGAGCCGCGCGCCGCGGGCCTGGGGGTGTCCGGGGCCTGAGGGCGGCGCCCTCCGGGCTCTCGTGGTGTCCGGGGCCTGAGGGAGGCGCGCACCGGTGTCTGGTGATGTCGGGGGCGCGAGGAAGTTGCGCCGAGGTCTGGGGGTGTCTGGGTCCTGAGAGACCCTTGCTCCGGGGTCTGGGGGTGTCCAAGGCCTGAGGGACCCTCGCGCTGGAGGTTTGGGGGTGTCCCGGGCCTCAGAGACCCTCACACCCGGGATTTGGGGATGTCCGACTTGGGGGACCCTCACGCCAGGGTTCTAGGAGTCCAGGGCTTAGCGACCCTCGCCCCAGGGTCTGGGGGTCCCAGGCCTGAGAGGACACGGTTCAAGTGTGAGGGAGGTCGGTGGGTCTGAGGGGAACTTGGGATTTGAGGAGGGGGTAAAATCAGATTTGAGGGGGGCGGCCCCGGCCGAAGCACCCCACTGTGGGGCCCGGAGAAGCCCAGTGCAAGGCCGCCCGTGAGCGGCGTTAGGGATGAGGCTCAGTAGTGGAGAATGGTTGAGCGTCAAGCCAAGGGATGCTGGGCCGTGAGCAAGCGGCTGGAGGAGGTCGGGCGTGGACATGGGGCTGCGGCTGGGGGAAATGGACTTGAGAATGGGGTCGGCATAAGGCTGGTTGGGGGACCCTGGGGACTGGTTCCTTCTGGGGAGGAGGCCAGGAGGAGGCTAAGAAGCTGGTTTCTGGGGGCTAGGGGTCTCCTCCCCAGTGCTTGAAATGGAGACCAGTCCGGGGCCCAGGGGGTGGGAGTGCATATGAACAAGGGGGCTGGGCCAGGGGACCCAGGTCGTCCAAAATGTCCAGGTCAGAAGGGCGTCCTGAGACTGGGAGTCCCAAGTGTGCAGGGAGCGGAGTTCCAGGCCCTGTTAGCGGAGGCCAGGTCTTAGAGCTGTCGCCCCAGGGCTGAGGCTGGTGGAATCTGCAGGGTAGCACTGGAGGAATTTGGGGCTGGGCGCAGGGAAGGGGCAGTGAAGGGGGGAGGCTGAAGGGTGGGCTGGACCAGAACCAGCACAGGAGGTGGCTCGGGGTTGACTGGGCAGCCTGAGAGCAGGTGGCTGTTGGCGCCCAGAGCTGGTGCTGCCTCCAGGATGTCCGGGCCTCGGGATCAGGGCGGGTCCTGCACGAGGCAAGAAGAGAAGCAGGGCCCAGAGGGCACGTCTGCTGGTCCTCTGCGGGACCGCCGGGATGCTTCTGTCGGGGAGAGGGATGCTTGGCCTGCAGGCCCGTGGCCGAGCCCAGGGGCCAAGGAGTTTGGAAAAGTAGAAGAAAAGTGAGCAAGAAGGAAGTGGCGGAGTGGGGCTGGGCAGATTCCATCAGCCTCCCAGGAGCTGGAGGAGTGGATGGGGACGGGACGAGCTGGGACCAGAGGACCCACTCTAGCACATTTGCTCCCGCTTATCTTCTTGGGGGAGACCAGAGTGACGAAACTTTGCAGACACTTCCCTCCCTTGCCCAGTTCTCCTCTTTCCAGAGCACTAGGTTTTCCCTCCCCCGTCGCCCCTTCTCCAGCCCCTCTCCTCGTCCAGAACGTTTCCAGGCACCTGATTGGAAGTGAAGGGGCTGCTGGCCTCCTGTGGGGAGGTGACTGACAGCTGCCAGAGCCCATGGGCCTGCAGGGAGAGGGTGGGACTTCCTGGATGCTCAGGGCCGTCTCCTGTAGCCCACCCCCCACCCTCCGCATCCCTGGAGCTGCCAGCTGCACCCTCTGGGGGACCGCCTGCCGATCGCCTCTTTGCAGGAGGGGTCCTGTGGGAAGGTCCTGGGAGTCCATGGAGGCTGAGCTCGGCCCCATGCCCTGGTTGCTTCAGAGGGCCATATTTGGCTTTGCTTAGGTGAAGCACCTGCCTTGAGGCCAGCTCTCTACCTGTGGGGGAGAGAGGGCACTCTGGGTTGGGGACAGGTTTGCAGTGGAGGCTACGCAGAGTGCAGATTCCTATTTGGAAGGGGATGCGTCTTCCTGGGTCGAAGGCTGCTCTCCTCTCAGCATGGTTTTCCCCAAGTAACTGGGCTGTTTCCTTGGTGATTTCCTGGGTCAGTGAGCAAAGCTTTCCTCTTGCCCCAAGCCACCCCTGACTGTCCCTCTGGCCTCTCTCTGCAGATCGATGATATCGCCGACGGTGCTGTGAAGCCCCCGCCCAACAAATACCCCATCTTCTTCTTTGGTACACACGAAACGTAAGTGTCCCCAGCTGGGGCTTGGCTTTCCCCTCTGGTGCCTCCTGGGGTGGCCCAGCTCACCTGGGACCGGCCCGTGGTTCCTTTCTCCAGAGCCTTCCTGGGACCCAAGGACCTGTTCCCCTACGACAAATGTAAAGATAAGTACGGGAAACCCAACAAGAGGAAAGGCTTCAATGAGGGACTGTGGGAGATCCAGCACAACCCCCACGCCAGCTACAGCGCCCCTCCGGTGAGTGCCTCGTGGCGAGCGAGTCGGGCAGGGCCGTTCCTCACCATGGGGCTGGAGGCAGCCTTCTCCTGTCTCAGGAAAAGAAGAGGCCTCTAGGCCTGGGTCTCTCCCCTGGGCACTGAGCACATTGGGGGCTGTCCTGGGCATTGCAGGGTGCTGAGCAGTGTCCCTGGTCCCCACCCACTCCACGCCAGGAGCCCCTCCACCCCCTGTTGTGTGGGGACAGAGGGTACAGAATCACCCCTGGTGAGAACTATTGCTGTAGGATTAGTCTGAATTTATAACACTGTAGTTACAGATCTTATAAAACCTCTTGTTTTCTAACGAAAATATATTTCTTTCTTTCAATAGCTCCCCCGTTACTGCCAGATTTTAGACTCGGGTGAAGAAGGCGGTAGTTTGTAGATGCGAGAGTTCTCAGTCAGGTGCAAAAAAGTGCCAGGAATCATAGAGATGACATCTCAGTGGCAAATTGGTGTCTGGAAATATTCAGGGAGAGGGAGAAATTTAGAAAAGTAGAAGTCAAATTGCCAGAGGGCCGTAGAAGGATAGGAGAGGGGTGCCTGGCTCTTAGTATTTTGGGGTGATCTGGGATGTGGGAAGATGGGCTGGGGTTCTTTGCTTTTTTTTTTTTTTCCCCTTTCATGTCAATTTCTTGCATGGAATCGCTCTGCTTTTCACCACGGCTTTGGAGGTTTATGTGGGAGTGTCGGGGGCAGGGGTGGCCTGGGCTTAGCAGGGCGGGCATGGAGTTGTTGGGAGGCCAAGGGAAGTTTGGCTGTTAATGAAGAAAAGGACGCCTGAGGTGGTCCAAGGGGAGGAGAGTGGAGCCCGCGAGGGTGGGATCCAGCCTTCAGCATTTGTGGCTGGGGGATGGAGTCGATTCGTCGTGCCTGGGGAGGACGCGGGGTCTTGAGACAGCCCGGGTGTTCCTGTCTGTCTTAGTTCAGGCTAGTTGGTGCTCGCAGGCCTCCACTCATGCGTCCGTAGACATCTCTGTGTTGACAGCTGCTACATGCCACGTGCCACACTAGGGGCAAGGAGCATGAGATGAGTCAGGCACAGTCCTTGCCTTCTGGGAGCTCACAGTGGAGAATTCAGGATTCACCCAACAGATGTCTCTTGAGCGCTGAGGATTTGCCAGCCCCTTATCAGGGGGCCAGTGCCCCCGGGCATTGCACGTTGGTGGTATCTTTTATCACCTGTGACGTGTCTAGGAGACAGAGGTTCCCCTGGTTTGGTACCCGCCACCTATCCCCAGGCTTTGCTTGTCCCCAGCAAATGGATCGGAAGGCCTATAAGGTCGTCGAGTTTCATGAGATCCTTTTCTGGCCCCAGCTCAAGTTCTCTTTGGTTACGACCTAAGCCTGTTACCTCCTGGTGAATCATCAGACCATTTAATATTTATTGGACACCCATCGCTTGCTAAGTACCGCACAGGTGCCTGCCCTCGAGGAAAGGAAACTCCGAACGGTGCACCCTAGAAATACACAGGCGCTGTGCAGACCCCCTGAGTCGAGAAGTAGCTTTCTTGGTGCTTATCGCTGCTCTTTCTTTGGTTCTCTGGCCTGTCTGTGTTTCCAAGTGGATGTGTTTAAAATGCAGAGTCCTGGGTCATACCTCTGGAGACATAGGTATAGTAGCCCAGGACTGAATCCTGGGAGCCTTGCAGTTTTTCTTCCCAAGCATTTTCTTGGATGCTTCTGATATAACTAGTACGTAGGTTTTTAGAAGCACAGCTTTTTTTCTTTTTTTTCTTTTTTTTTTTTTTTTGTGGGGGGCAGGGTCTCGTTCTGTCACTGGGCTGGAGTACAGTGGTGTCATCATAGCTCACTGCAGCCTCCAACTGCTGGGCTCTAGTGATCTTCCCGCCTCAACCTCCCGAGTAGCTGGGACTACAGGTACACCACCACCACGCCTGGCTAATTTCTTTATTTTTTATGGAGATGAGGTCTGGCTATGTTGCCCAGCCTGGTCTTGAACTCCTGGCCTCAGCGATCCTGGTTGGAACGAGCTGGGGACAGGGCCCTGGAGAAGGGGGCCTGGGGAAGAACCCCCTGCACAAGGGGACCTGGGCTAGGAGCCCTGCCGTGCGGGTAGGTGGCCCTGGGCTCACGTCCTGGCTCTACTCCTCACTTGCTGTTGGGGATCGACGTCCTCTCTGAGCTCAGTTTCCTCGTGTGAAGCAGGACTGTGACGCCCCTAGCCTCTCACAGGGCTGCTGGGACAGTGAGAAAGTGCACGTCACGCCCCCTGCACAGCGGCCTGAGTCAGTGCTCAGTGGATGTGGAGACAGTAGTCTGCAAGGCTGGGTTTGACCGGCCTCTTTCCAATTTAGTCACCCTCCAGGCCCAGACCCACCAAGACGGTGGGAGAAACGAGCCACGCATCCCGCTCCCTGCTCCGTCAGGTCCAGAGACAGTTGGAAGTTGGCCGGCTTCGGCCTTTTATTTCTGGGTACTTCTCTGTGCCGCCAGCCTTCAGGTCCTGCAGGTGGCTAGTGCGGATCAGATTTCCCCAAACCTCTGCTGGAGGGCAATTCAGTCCCCTCCCTGCGGGCTGCCCCGGGAGAGCCCAGGGCTGTCCGCGGGCTTTATCTACAAGCACAACATAGGGCGAGTCATTCATCTTCCCAGAGACTCAGTTTCCCCATTTGTGCAAGGCACATGTTCTTCCTAACCGCCTACCAGGGCTGTGGAGGCGGGAATCGGCTCACAGGTGGTCGAGAGTGAGGGGAGACGTTTCATGAGGGGTAGCTGTGACCAGGGACCTCGGCCTCGAGGCCAAGGCAGGTCTGCACTTGCAGCCCGGCTCTGCAGGTACCTGCTGTGTGATCCTGAGCTGTCACTTAGCCTCTCTCAGCTTTTTGGGGCTCCTCTGGAAAATGAGGGTGATAATTCCTACCCGTCCACAGAGAGAGCCATGATAAGCCCCTGTCACCTAACCAGTGGTAACTCTTAGGACTGTGGTACTGACCTGCGCCTCCTACAGAAGACCCTCGGGCCAGCCATTGGGTCTCTTACCCTCTGAGCTGCTGTGCCACCCCCCGCCCATGAGAAACCCGGGGCAATATTAAATGTCTCCCTTCTCTGCTCACCAGCGTGCTCCAAAGGGAAACAAGAGGCTCCCGAGCCCCTGACCGCCCGGGAGGATGGAGTGACGGAAACGTACCCTGCGAGCGTTTTATTCTCCCCTCACGTTTTAGGTTTGGGGCTCGACCTCCTTAGTATTATCCTTTTTAATCTTGTCCAAAATTATACAGACAGGGCCGGGTCGCCGTGCCTAAGGGCTGTTGGCCGTGGTGACACAGGGAGACAAAACACGCTCAGTGCTGAGCAGCGAGGTCGTCCCAGCACCTGGTTCTCATTTTTCTCGTCTGCTGAGTGGGGCTCGTTAGCCCGAGTTCAAGGGTGAGACTAGGGTGGGCTCCACCGTGCTCGGCGGGGGAGGAGCGCGCCTGAGGGAGGACCCGGGTCTCCTCCTGGTCCTGGCGCCTCTGCTCCTGCGTGCTGGCCGCGCCCTGCCTGCGCCAGGTCCCCCCTGCTCCCCTCTGGCCCACCAGCCGCAGCCCCTGGCACAAGGGGGGCCTCTCTCCTCTGTCCACTCCTCCTTCCCGGCGTCAGGGTCCTCGCGCTGCCCGAGAAGCCTCTCGCCCGTGCTCGCTGCCTTCCCTCCCCCTCGCCGCGTTCTCGGCACGCGTGTCCCGCCGCCCTCGCTCACACCCCGCCGTGATCACACCAGGAGAACGCGGCTCCCTTTTTCCATGACGGCTTTTTAAAAATTGAAGGAAAATTCACATGACATAAAATTCACCATTTTAACCATTTTAAAGTACACCCTGAGGTGGCTTTTAGTACATCCACGGCGTTGGGCGGTCAACACCACTAATTCCAGAACGTTCCCATCACCTCACAGAGAAACCCATCAGCAGTCACCTCCGAGTGTCTCTTCCCTCTTCGCCCTGGCAGCCTCTGATCTGTTCTCTGTGCCTGTGGATCCACCTGTCCTGGACGTTTCATACAAACGTCATCACACCGTGTGGCCTCGTGCGTCTGGCGTCTCTCACTGCGCATCACACCTTCTAGGTGCATCCGTGTTGGAGCCCGTGTCACAGCCCCCTTCCTCTTTACGGCTGAGTGACACTCTGTTCTGTTTCTAGAGTCAGTGGCTTTTAAAAATCTCTGTCTCCTTCTCTTTTCTTAAAAAATGGCAGTTGTTTAGAAAAGAAGCAACGTGAAATGACTTGGTCAGATCTTATGCTCGGACGTGGCCGCGCCAGGTGCTGCTGAGCGCGTCTGCGGGAGCTGTGTGGTAATCGTGTGTTTACTTGTCTTCCCTGCGTTCGACTGTGAGCTCCACGAGGGCGGGGACCGTGTCTTACTCGTCTCCAGCCAGGGCGCCCAGCACGGGGCCGGGCATGCAGTAGGTGTTCCGTGATGTTCGCGGGTGGACGACTGACGGCTGAACACAGCCGGGGCTCACACCTTTCCTCCCACAAACGTGCGGCATCCAGAGCGAGTTCAGAAGGAGACCCGAGCGAGCCCCGTGGCCGGACTGGCCTCGTGCCATCTGCCGGATGGGTTTTCAGATCCTCGACAGCCCCCGCGTGATCCGGCCTGGCCGCCTCGCCGTCCACTGCTTTGCCACTTCCACCGCTCTCTGTGCCCCAGCCGTACCAGCCTCTTCCGGATCCGGAGGGGACCTTCATTCGTGCCCTTCCCAGTCTCTGGAACGTGCCCAACCCCTACCCCTTTGCATGCTTGGGACGACTCCTCCGCTAAAATGTCACGGCCTTGGAGGGGCCTCCCTGACGACCCAGGCAAAATATGACAGTCCCACCTCTCGTGATCCTCACAGCCACACACCCAGATCTTCCTCCTGCTTGTCACCACGATTGGGAATCTCGTTTATCTGTTTAAATGGTGGCGATCGAGCTCCCCCACTAGGTCTCCAGCTCCGAGGGGCGGGGGACCATGCCCTGGTCACCTCCGTGTACTCCATTCCCCGCAGCCCAGTTCCTGACACACAGCACCGCTCAGCAGTCCTCAGTTGAGTGTGTAAAAGAACCCGGTCACATGGCTGGCACGGGAGAATCGTCCTACAAGTGTTTGCTATTTTTGTGGCCGTCACTGCCCGCGCGGGCATTTTGAGTGTAGCGGAACTAGCGATGCCAGAAAGGTAGAAGCCTGGAGGTCTCGGCCTAGGTCGGCTTCCACCTCATGATACAAGAATGTTCAAAAAATAAAAAAGGGGTGACTCGACCTTGCCGTAGTCAGGGCACCGGCCCCAGTGCTTCGCTGCCAGCTCGGTTTCATCCTCACCGCAGCCTTCTGTGACCCAAACTGTGCCATCCCATCGCTGGGGCGGGGACACTGAGGCACAGAGAGGCTGGAGTCACTTGCCCAAGGTTTAACCCTGCAGCCCAGGGCCCGACCCTGATGCCCACCACACACATCTCCCTCACTCTCCCTTCTCGGTTCTCCGGACGTTCTGTGTCTCAGTTGCCCCATTTGTAAATCGAGGAGACTGGATGCTGACATTTGAGATCCCGCTGGTGGGTGCTGTCCTCCGGGTTGCTGTCCTGGTTGGGAAACCCACCCCAGACTGGCGATGACACGCGGTCTCTGCCCCCGCCCCTGTAGCCGGTGAGTTCCTCCGATAGCGAGGCCCCCGAGGCAGACCCTGCAGTCGGGAGCGACGCTGACGAGGGCGACGAGGACCGGGGGGTCATGGCCGTCACAGCCGCCAGTGACAGGATGGAGAGCGACTCGGACTCGGACAAGAGCAGCGACAACAGTGGCCTGAAGAGGAAGACCTCGGCGCTGAAGGTGGGGTGGGGCGGGCCCTGACGTCTCACCCCCAGCTGCTCTCCCTCCTGCCTTTCTTTCGTTTCTTACTTTTTTTTTTTCAGTATGCGTCTGGAAAATTTGGGGTGTCCGTACACCATGTCAGTCACCCTGCCAGAGCACGCAACTGAATGGTTTTCGGATTTTTCGCAGAATTGTCAACTGCCACCTCTGTCTAATTCCAGAACATTGTATCATCCCAAAAAGAAAGCCTGTCCCCATCAGCAGTCAGTCCTCACTTTCTCACCTTCCCGAACTGAAGCTCTGTACCCACGAAACACCCCCTCCCCAGCCTCTGACACCCGTCACTCTACTTCCTGTCTCTGTGGATCTGACGACTCTGGGGACCTCCTGTGTGACTGTCCCTTTGTGACTGGCTTATTTCACTGAGGATAACACCGTCAGGGTTCAAGGTCCCTGGCTTTTATCAGATTCTCACAGAGGTCCTTGATGCCCCAGGAAGGTTCTAGAACTTCAGCTTTACCCAGGCTACTGGTGGTCAGGTGCAGGGCTTCCTGCCGAGAGCATGGCTCTCCTAGTCGCTGACACGTCCGGGCGGCTCCCCTTGCAGATGTCAGTCTCGAAACGAGCTCGAAAGGCATCCAGTGACCTGGATCAAGCCAGCGTGTCCCCATCCGAAGAGGAGAACTCAGAAAGCTCGTCTGAGTCAGAGAAAACCAGTGACCAGGTGGGTGGGAGGTGACTGCGGGAGGGCGGGAGAAGGCGGGTGCACGGGTAGAGCCCGGTGTGGTGGCCTGCGCCCCCATTCAGTGCACTGTCCCCACCCAGGACTTCACCCCCGAGAAGAAAGCGGTGGTCCGGGCGCCCCGGCGCGGCCCCCTGGGAGGACGGAAGAAAAAGGTAAGCGTGTTTGGTGCCTTCTGTTCCCCATGCTCACTCATTAGCGCTGTCCACGTGTGGAGTCGGGTCCTTTGTGGAGGGGGTTAGGGCACGGGCCACGGAGACCCACGGTTCTGACCCGAGTGCAGAGCCCGAGCCGCCCTGCCCAGGTTTCTGGATTGTTGGCGTTGGAAGAGAGTGAGGCAGCCTTGCGTGTGAGAGTGTATTGTGTACGCGTGTGTACGATTATCGTGTATGTATTCTGTTAATGCGCAGATGGTCCGTTACACACGTGCAGGTATGAAAGCACGTTGTATGTCTGTGCACTAGTGCGTGCGTGCATTTGTGTCTGTGTATGTGTGTGGTGTGTCTGGGTGTGTGGGTTCTGTATGTGTTGTGTGCATGTGTTTGCATGTGTGTGTCTATATGCCTGTGTGTGGTATGTGTGTGTGCTGTGTGTGCCTCTGTCCGTGTGTGCCCGTGTGCCTACGTGTGCGGTCGTGGGCCAGGGCGCCGTGGGCCGTGGAGACGGCAGAGGAGAGCAGCGTGTCTCGTTTACCCCCACATAAGATTTTGCACAAAGTAAAGGTCTTGCCACTGGGAACCCTGGCGCTCCAGTGTGCCCCCCACTTCACCGCGTGAAGCGCCCTGACAGAGCTGAGGCCCGAGTTACCCCAGTGGCCTGTGATCCCTGGTTTTCATCTGGGCGCAGGCGGGTTTGCAGCAGGTCACGGGGGAGGGCTTAGTGTGAGGAGACTGCGGGCTGGGGGGCGCAGGGGGCGGACCTGGCCTCCCCTCGGCCCACGTGGCCCACTCTCCACGCTGGCCTCCTGACTCCTGCCTGTCCCCGCTGCTCCTCAGAAGGCGCCCTCGGCCTCCGACTCAGACTCCAAAGCAGATTCCGACAGGGCCAAGGCTGAGCCGGTGGCTGTGGGGAGGTCAGCATCCTCCTCCTCTTCCTCCTCCTCCTCCTCCTCTTCCGACTCGGACGTGTCTGTCAAGAAGCCTCCACGGGGCAGGAAGCCAGGTAGGGCCTGCCCGGTGCCCGCGGCCCTCTCGACCTGGCCTGTGCTGGGGGCTCCCGGGGTCATCCCTGTCTGCTCAGAGCGCCCCTGGGAGAGACAGTGCCGAGACGGTCACCCCCTTCCTTTCCCCATAGCCGAGAAGCCTCCCCCAAAGCCCCGAGGCCGGAAACCGAAGCCTGAACGGCCCCCATCCAGCTCGAGCAGCGACAGGTGGGTGTCGGGGTCACCTCTGGGGGGTGGGGTTGTCCATCAGCCGAGGCCGCAGGCGCGGGGCCTGGGCATCCACCGGAACAGGAGCCCCAACCACGCTCCCGCCCGCAGCGACAGCGAGGAGGTGGACCGCATCAGCGAGTGGAAGCGGAGGGATGAGGCGCGCCGGCGCGAGCTGGAGGCCCGGCGGCGACGGGAGCAGGAGGAGGAGCTGCGGCGGCTGCGGGAGCAGGAGAAGGAGGAGAAGGAGCGGCGGCGTGAGCGGGCCGAGCGCGAGGAGGCCGAGCGCGGGGCCAGCGGTGGCAGCAGCGGCGAGGAGCTCCGGGAGGATGAGGAGCCCGTGAAGAAGCGTGGCCGCAAGGGCCGTGGCCGGGGCCCCCGGTCCTCCTCGGACTCGGAGCCCGAGGCCGAGCTGGAGAGAGAGGTGCGGCCCTCCCTGGAGCCCTCGCCTGCCTCGCCTGGCTGTGGCTGCAGCCAGTCGTCCCTGCCTTCACCCACACATTTGTTGAGCAGCTACTGGGTACAGCGCACCGTCTCGGGTGCTGGGGGTAGAGCAGTGGGAGCGCAGCTCAGAAACCCCTGCCCTGGGGGAGCTGACGTCGGAGGGAGGGAGGGAGGGAAGTGGACAGGGCACGATGTGCCCGTTGCGTGTGGTGATTTCCGGAGTGTTGGGTGCCAAGGAGAAGAATAAAGTGGGTGTGTGTACGGAGGTAGATCCCAGAGACATCAGTAGACCCCGAAGGCTAGAGTTCGGATTTAAGTAAGGATCCCAATGAAGGGAGAACGTATCTGTGAACGTATCTGGGGGGAGGTGTTCTAGGCAGAGGCACAGCCTGTGCAAAGTCCCCGTGGCAGGACCGTGTCTGGCATGTTGGAGGCACAGCAAGGAGGCCCGTGTGGCTGGAGCAGAGTGAGGAGCGGGGGAAGGGAAGAGGAGAGGGCAGAGGGGACGGGACAGATTGTGCGGGGCCTGGTGAGCTTTGACTCGAGGGAAGTGGGAGCCATGGAGGGTTGTGGACAGAAGAGGGACCGGCCTTGACTCAGGTGCTCACAGGTACCCTCTGGCCACTGGGGGAGCAGGTGAGGCAGGTGGTGACTGTCAGGCCTGCTCTGTACACGTGTGCTGTGGACCCTGTTGAGCTCCCCACCTGTGGCACTGGCTGTCTGGCCGGAATCCATAGAGTCTGACCTTCTAGACCGAGGCCCAGAGACCCCATGCGATGGTGACCCCTGGGCCAGGCCTGCTTGCTTTGGGGGAACAGGAAGAACGCCCTCTTCTCTCCCCATCTCTGCCTTTGTCACTGAAGGCAGTGGCACTCTGGTACAGAAACTGTCCCAGCCTGGGCCTAGAGCTGCTGGCGGCAGAGCAGTGGGGCTGTCCTCCACAGGTTGGAGCCTCGGCTCCAAGACTTCCAGGGTCCTCCGTCCCCTCCCACCCTGCCCCACGAAGTCCGCACAGAACGAGGGACAGCAGAGTGTCCTGCTACGCATCAAGGTGGGTGGCTCAGAGGTCTGGGGCAAGCCCTGCTTCCCACCGCTCCAAACCCCCTTCTCTGGCCGCCGTAGGCAAAGAAATCATCCAGGAAGCTGCAGTCGCAAGGCTCAGAGCCCCTGAGGAAGGCCGGCCAGAAGGAGAAGAGAGGGCGGCCCGAGGAGAAGCCCCGAGCCAGGTGAGCCCCCTCTGCCTCCCCGTGCCCCAGGGCCTCGGCTCCGCACCCTCACGGAGAGGCTTCTGGACTCGGTCTCAGGGGCAGATCCCGTTGAAGTTTCCAGTTCTCGAGGCCTGTCAGGTTGTGCAGGAATCATTGCTACAGAACTCTGGTCCTCCTCTTAGAGCAGGGGTCTCACCAGGGTGATCCTACCCCAGGGGACACCGGGCAGTGTTTGGGGACACTCATGGTTGTCACAGCTGGGGAAGGAGATGCTTGGGGCTTGGAGTGGGTGGAGGCACGGACGCTGCTCAGCTCCCTGCGGTGCCCAGGACGGCCCCTCCTCAGAGAACGCTCTGGGCCCGAGTGTCAGCAGTGCTGAGGGTGAGAAACCGCGCCCCCGCCCTGTGGTTTTAATTCTGAGACCCTCTAAGATGAGGAGACGGAGCCACCTCCCGGCCCACCTTGTAAGTGGGATTCCAGCCATCAGCGCACAGAGCTGTCCGGTCGGAACTGGGCCGTGCGGCGCGGCGGCCAGCATGGAGTGGCACGCAAGACTGCGCCTCAGTGTCACTCCGTTCACGAACGTCAGCCTCGATGCCTTTTCATAACTCACTTGGTTGTACACAACCAGCCCTTTGCCACGCATAAAAGAAAATAGTTCTGGGAGTCCGTGTTTGCCACTAAGAGCCAGAGGGCAGGCCCACGTCCTCGGCAGCTTCCCTTGGCCTCTGCCCTGGGCTTGGGTTGTGCCAGGACCTTGACCTCCCCCTCCTTCTAGGGTCTCCCCTACTGCAGCAGCTGCAGGCCCCGGCCCCTTGGCGGGAGGGCGGTGGCTGGGGCAGGGGCCAGGAGGACGCTGGTTGGGCCCTTCTGACGGAGCACCTCTCCGCAGGCCCCTGAAGTTGGAGCGAACCCGGAAGCGGTCGGAAGGGTTCTTGGGGGACAGGAAGGTGGAGAAGAAGAAAGGTGAGGTCCTGGCTGCTCCGGCCCCTCTCTCCCTGCGATTGCAGAAGGGAGGAGGGGAGGGCCGTGATCGGACTGTCCCGTCCCTAGAGGGTGTGTGGGAAGGTCCTCGGCCAGCTCTGGGCAGGGGCTGAGCTGCACCCAGCACGTGTACAGACCCGAGGCCCTGACCACTCCTCCAGAGGGTCTTAAGCCACTGGCCCGCAGCCAGCAGGTACCTGGGGCCTCCACGGGCCTGCTCAGGCCTGGCGTCACTCTCTCTCTTCTGGCCCCAGAACCTTCCGTGGAGGAGAAGCTTCAGAAGCTGCACAGTGAAATCAAGTTCGCCCTGAAGGTCGACAACCCGGTGAGAGTCCTCAGGACCCAGGGGTCTCAGCGTAGCCGCTCCCTTGAGCCAAGCAGTCCCCTCTGCCACCTCCCATCCAGGGCTCCCTTAGAGGCCTCGGGAAACTGAGGCAAATCCAGGGTCCCACAGGTGGGTGGGGTGGGGGGTCCCTGTTCCTTTTGTTTGTAAGCAGGTGGCAGGGGTCTTCTGTCCTGAGGTGCAGTCTCAGCTCCCCAGCAGGTGGCGCCACGGTGGGTCCCAGCCACCTGACCCCTAGAGTCTGCCTGTTCCAGATTCCCCACTGGCCGGGTGGGGAGGTGACGCCATTTTGCAGAGTCAGCCCTCCCCACGGGAGAGCCCAGGGTGTCCTCCTCCCCAGCAGCGCCTCTGGGACCCCCTTAGCCAGGCTGTCCCTTCTCATTCCCACGCCTCCCTGCAGGACATAAAGAGGTGTCTGAACGCGCTGGAGGAGCTGGGCACCTTGCAAGTGACCTCTCAGATTCTGCAGAAGAACACAGACGTGGTGGCCACGCTGAAGAAGGTACGGCGGGATCGCAGAGGCGGAAGGTGCTGGTGGCAGGTGGGGCGAGGCTGGGAGCAGGTGTCTGCCTGGGAGCCTGGGTTCCTGGCGGAGTGGCCCTCGGTCATTGAGGGGTGGCGGGCTGACAGGCAGAAGTGCCAGAGGCCCACGGAGCTGCCCTCCTGGGAGACGTGGCCGGGAGGGGTGGCCTCACCGGGGTTGGGCATCTCAGGCTTGGGGTAAGGCCGCTGCACGCGCTGAGTCGGGCTGCTCCGTGGCCAGATTCGCCGGTACAAAGCCAACAAGGACGTGATGGAGAAGGCGGCCGAAGTCTACACTCGGCTCAAGTCCCGGGTCCTGGGGCCCAAGGTTGAGGCAGTGCAGAAAGCAAACAAGACCGGACCGGAGAAGGAGAAGACCGAGGCCGAGAAGGCCGAGGAGAAGCTGGCCGGGGAGGAGCCCCCCAAGGGCGATGTGGAGGACGAGCCGAGCACTGGTGAGGGGGAGGCGGGCAGCTGGACCCTGAGCCTCTGTGGCCTCAGCTGCAGAGGCAGGTGCTGGGCGCCACCTTCTGGGAGGGGGCGCAGCTCTGCTGGCTTCCCCCACCTGGGAGTGGCGGGTTCCTGCTGCGGCCTCTGCGCAGACCCAGCTCCATCCCCGGGGCAGCCAGCGAGGGTGTTTGGGCTCCTCCCTGTGCCAGGTAGTCGCGGCGCAGGTGGCCTGGGCTGCACGCTTGCGGGGCTGGCAGGGCCGACTCAGGGCACGCGCGCACCCATGCTGATGGTGGGCTCCGCACGGCCATGGGAGCTGTGCACTGGTGGGGTCGGGGGAGGGAGCGTCCCCAGGAGGCGGCTGATGGAGGTGTAGGGGGATGAACCTGCTGGTCCACAGATGGGCTGAGAGGAGACAGAAGGTGTGCCCGGCAGGGACAGTGGCCCAGGGGACTCTGGGGTCAGGCAGTCTGACCACAGATGCTCAGAGCAGCCCCTGGGCGACCGAGCCCTCCCAGCCATGCTGGGAAACAGGATCACTACATTTGGGCGGGTGCAGGGGTTGAGCAGCACAGGCACCCACCAGCCACGCTGCCCAGCGTGGCCGCCATCCAGGATCCTGGGGGGCCGAGGGTCCTTCAGGCCCCTGCCCCAAGTTGGCTTACTCTGGGCCAGGAAGGTAGGGGGTCCCCGACTGCAGCCCAGCAGTGTCCCGTGACCCGCCTGTCCCACGCAGATCTCTCGGCCCCGGTGAACGGCGAGGCCACGTCCCAGAAGGGGGCGAGCGTGGAGGACAAGGAGCTGGAGGAAGGCCAGGACTCGGAGGAGGGGCTGAGGGGCGGCTCCTCTGAAGACCTGCACAACGAGTGAGTGTCACCAGGCCAGCGTAGCCCATGTCTGAGCTGCTCATCCCGGGCCCTGCCCATGCTGGGACGGGTCCCAGGGACATCACCCCCCCCCTTTGCATGGGCCCCCAGGATCCAGCGGGCTGGCACTTCCTCCCGGTGGCCCCCGCTGAGGTGGCTCCGGGGCTTTGAGGCTCCTGGGCAGGTGGCTTCTTGCCGACCCTCCAGAGTGGCGCAGGCAGGCACTGTGAACAAGCCCCACCCTGTGATGGTGGCCAATGCCGAGAACCCCAGGCTGGCGTCTGGTGGCCAAATTCGGCCCTCGTTTATCGAGCAGCCGCCCTGCACCGGGCCTGGCTGGCACTGAGCTTGGTCCCTCGGGTCGTTTGCAGCCTTTCTGGTGGGGGAGGAGGGGCAGGTGGGAAGGTGTCACCCCGGGGAACGGCAGGTGCCAGGCATGGGGCAGAGCTCCCCCTGGGCCCCTTCCCCATCCTCATCACCCCAGAGGCAGGGAGGGGGCTGGAGGGCGCTCACGCCACCTTTGCTGTGTCCCCATCAGCAGCCTGCGGGAGGGCCCCGACCTGGACAGGCCTGGGAGTGACCAGCAGGAGTGCGAGCGGGCGCAGGTGGACTCGGAGTCCCTGGACGAGGAGAGCTGAGCGCAGGCCGCCGAGCCGGCCCGCCCTGAGCTCAGCCCACAGTAGACGCCCGTAGGCCGCCCCGTGTCCTTCCCCAGCCTCCCAGGCGCGCAGAGAACTTTCGGGGAGATGCTGTGCTGTTTGTTTGTATTTGTCCCCTTGGGTTTTTTTTCTGCCTAATTTCTGTGATTTCCAACCGACATGAAATGACTATAAAGGGTTTTTTAATGAAAAAAGAAATCACTTTTATTGGCTTGGTTTTCTAGCATTGCCAGTGCAGCTGCGGCTGGAGCTGGGAGCCGTTTGCAGCTGTCACAGGGCCCGTTTGGGGACAAAGGGTTCAGCCTTCGGGCTACTGTGAGCTCCACACCCAGCCCAGGGCAGATTGCGAAGGAGACGGGCGGGAGCGAGCCTTTTCTAGAAGGAACAAGGGCGAAATAAAAATGTCCAGACTTTGCAGCTCAACCAGAGGCCGGGTGTGACCCTTCCCACGTGTGGCAGCGCAGTGCCCCCCCAGGGTGAGCAGGAACAGACGCCGGGGAGGACAGAGGTGCGACTGGGCCGGGAGGGTGGGGACTGCGCCTTCCCTCAAAGCCCCCACCTCCCTCCCTACCCAGGCTGCAGGTGGCTCTGGGCACCCAGGCAGGCTCAGGGCATTCTGGCCGTGGACGCTGTGAGTTGTCCATTGTCCTCAGCGTTCGGGGGCCGTGAGGGAGGCCCCGACTCATCCAGCTGCGTGGCAGCTCGCTGTGTGCCTCGGGCAGGGGGCCCTCCCATTCTGGGCTTCTCTTTCCTCGTCTGTGTAAGAGGTTGACCCCAGCCTCACAGGACTGTCGTGTGGGTTCACTCAGGGGGCGTGGGCACGGCTCCTAGCGAGGTGCCCGGCACACAGTGGTTGCGCGTTCAAGGCCCCCAGCTCGGGATGGTCGAGTTCCCTCCAGCCCGGCCGGGAGTCGGGCCATGGTATGGTGGGAGGGGGCGTCCTGAGCCTGCCCCGTGCGTCGTGTGGATGGACGTGAGCCCGAGCCGCCGGGCTTGTTTTCTGCAGTTGGCGCTGTGTCTGTCGTGGTCTCTGAGGACTGTGTGTGACTGTGGAGAGCGCGGGGGAGGAGGGGGCTGCCCTGGGCTCCAGCTGCGAGTGCACATAGCGCGGGGGGCAGGTACCGTGGATTCCGTGCCCTGCGGGGAAGCCCTTTGTTCATGTTCTTTAGCGGCAGCCTCTGGGTTCAGCCTCCTGAGGGGCCACAGAGCCTGGTGTGTGCGCCGGTGGTGGCACTGCAGTAAGTGGCTAGTTTGGTCGCCACTCCCCGCCCCTCCAAGTTGTGCAGTCCTTGAGCCACGCCGGCGCAAAGGCTGCTGGCAGCTCTGTCCCCGTGAAATCCCCTCTCTTGGTCACACCAGTGTTCAGCAGGGGCAGCAGGAGTCTGCCCGGGATGAAGGTGGCATTTTCTCGTGCATCCTGGTATGAGGGGACGTGGTCCTCCAGACCCCCGAGGTGTTGGATAGGGCGGGGGACACGCGTGCAGAGCGAGGACGGAGCAGCACCACCCGTTAGGCCGGCAGCTATGGGGCCAGGAGAGCCCCCCAAAGATGAAAGGGCTCTTGGTGGGGTGCACGGAGGACCCGCTGGGCCGGCAAGTGTTTGTGTCGCTTTCCTAATCGCAGTACTCACTCGAGGTGTTCGAGGGGAGGTCATTGGCCTGTGGTCTTGGCGACCTCCGGCTCCCAGGGCAGGAGAGGGGCCAGCAGTGCTCAGGAAGAGGCGGCAGGTGCAGCAGGCCCGGAGCAAGGGCCGTGGCGCTGCTGGACTCGGGTCGCTGCCTCCGTGGCCTCACACTGGGCCCGCTGCAGCGCCCAGGGTCCAGGGCTTTGGGGAGCCAAGCTGGGGCTGGGGCCAGGGGAAGGTCCGGAGGAGGCTGCTCGGGCGGGCAGGGAGGCGCACATGCCCTGGTCTGCGGGACCTACAGCCGCTGCCCAGCGGGAGCCGAGGCAAAGGGCCCCACCAGCCAGCCGAGGGGGGGGCTGTGCTGCACGTCCTCCAGCAGCGCTTCCAGCCCCTGCCACGCCTGGCGCACGCCCTCGCGACTCTGGGCCAGGCGCTCTGCAGGCAGCTCCTCCACGCAGCCAGCGGAGGACACGATGCTGTAGAGCTCGCAGAGGCTGTGCCGCGCCCGCCCGACCCGCTGCTGGAGCTCCGCGGGCAGGCCGTGGAGGCCGGAGGCCAGGCCGCTGTAGGCCGTGTGCAGCTGCCGGGCGAGGCCGCAGACCCTGGACAGAACCCTGGCGTCCTGCTCCTGCGGGAGGAAGGCACCAGGTGAGGGGGCGACCAGCAAGGGAGCGGGGGGACCTCAGCCTGCGCCAGACATACCTCCTGGGTACCAGTGTCCTCCACGCTGGCGCTCGAGCCCGGGTCCAGACGCAGGGGCTGCCTGTCCGGAGCCTGTTTGGCCCCTTCAATCTGGAAAGAGAGAACCCAGTAGGGGAGACGACGCCTCTGGGCAAGGCCCCATCACGTTCCCTCCTAGGGACCAGGGGTGGCGCTCAGAGTCCTGGTCTGGGGACCTTGTGTCCAGACCTTTCCCGAGGGAGGTGGAGTGGCCACGAGTCTAGAGTCAGTCGTACCCTGGTGGCTTGTGTGAGGAGGCAGTCATCCGGGCTCCCCCGGGGGCTCAGGGAGACGAAGGAACATAACGTCGTCGGGGTCTTGTCAGCCCTCAGCTCAAAACCCTGGAGGTGGCTGCAGTGAGGTGAGGCGTGCCAAGGGACCCAAGGACAGACGCGCTCTTGGCACTGGGGACATTTGGGGCCAGATCATTCTGAGACAGGAGCTGTCCTGGGCGCTGCGGGTGCTGAGCAGTGTCCCTGCCTCCACCCAGTCCATGCTGGGAGCACCCTCCCCAGTCGTGACAACCACAAGTGTCCCCTGGGGGCAGAATCACCCCAGGTGAGACCCCCTGGGTTAGGGGAGTCCCCTGACTCCCAAGGGACCCTGCGTCCCACAGTCCCCTGCCCTGCCGAGGTCCTAGGAGGCTGCACATGTTTAAATCCACACCTGAGTGGGGAGGGGGAGAGGAGGGGAGTCTCCAGGGTCACCTGGTCTGCACCGTCTGCCCGTCGGGAGTTTATTCTGGCGTCCGGGGTGAGCAGGGAGCAACCTATTTTTCCAAACAGTTAACTCAGGTCTCCCCGTGGGCGCCGTGGACGCCGGGGCCGGGTTGTTCTCTGGGGCCCTGCAGGGACTCTAAGAAGCGCCCAGGGGAGGGGGAGCCCTTACCAGGCTGCAGCAGTGCTCCAGCTGCGCCAGGGCGTCCCTGGCTTGGAACTGGCTGTGCTGCAGGTGGCTCACGGCGTGTTCAAACGCCCGCTGGCGGAAGCCAGGGGTCAGGTCACCTAAGCGGACGAAGTAGCTTCCCTGGTCAGCTGAGAGCACCTTCGGCCCGGGCCCGGAGGCAGCCAGCTCGGCTGTGGAGGGAGGCGTGCCACTCAATCCAAGAAGCCCCGCAGGGCATCTGGGCGTGGCGCCAGCCCGGGGGACCCAGCTCGAGATGGGGCATGCCCCTCCCCGGCACCTCACCTTGCTCCGTGGCGCTCATGGGGTGGAAGATCTCCCCCATCCCCTCCAACTCGTCCTGCAGTGCCGCAAAGCCCATGGCTCCTTTGGGGCCACACGTGGCTGCCAGGTGCCCCGCATCCCCCGTGCCCAGGGCAGCTTCTTGGGGGAATGTGGCCACATCACATGCAAGGCCCTTGGTGGTGGCTGCGGCTTCCTGGGCAAGCTCCAGGCCTGCACGGAGCGAGGCTGGAGGGCCAGAGACCTCCATGGTCGGGGCCTCTCGGGGGCTCAGGGTGGTCTGTTCCCCTCTGTCATCTGCGGTCCTGCAACCGGAGTGTTGACCCCACGTGGTGTCCTGGGTACCAGGTAACCAGTTCCGGATGGTGCCGAGGCCAGTGTGGATAGCCCCTGTGGCCACATTGCCTGCCCCAGTGAGCCCAGCAGACACTGTGTCTTTGGTGCCGATCAACACAGTCTTTGTGGTGTCCAGGCCCCCCTGGACGGCCCCTTTGGCCACGTTCATGGCACCAGTCACCCCACTGCCGAGGGTGTTCTTGCTACCAGTTAGGACAGCTTTGGTGGTGTCTACGCCTGTCTGGACAGTCCCTTTGGCTACATTCATGGCTCCGGTCACCCCACTGCAGACAGTGTCCTTGGTACCTGTCAGGACAGTCTTGGTGGTGTCCACACCGGTCTGGATGGTTCCTTTAGCCAAATTCACTGCCCCCATGACCCCAGTGGATACTGTGTCTTTGGTGCCAGTCAGCACAGTCTTGGTGGTGTCCAGGCCCCCCTGGACGGCCCCTTTGGCCACATTCACGGCACCGGTCACCCCACTGCAGACGGTGTTCTTCGCACCTGTTGCAATATTTTGAGTCGTGTTCAGCCCGGTTTGGACAGCCCCTTTGGCCACGTTGACAGCACCGGACACCCCACTGCAGACTGTGTCCTTGGTGCCAGTCAGCACGGTCTTGGTGGTGTCCACGCCAGTCTGAACAGTCCCTTTGGCCAAGTTCACTGCCCCAGTGAGCCCGGTGGACATTGTGTCTTTGGTGCCAGTCAGCACGGTCTTACTGGTGTCCAGGCCAGTCTGGAGAGTTCCTTTGGCCACATTCATGGCACTGGTCACTCCACTATAGACGTTGTCCTTTGTACCTGTCAGCACAGTCTTGGTGGTGTCCACACCTGTCTGGACGGTTCCTTTGGCCACGTTCACTGCCCCAGTGAGCCCAGTGGACACTGCATCTTTGGTGCCAGTCAGCACGGTCTTGGTGGTGTCCAAGCCACCCTGGACAGCCCCTTTGGCCACGTTGACAGCACCGGTCACCCCACTGCTGAGAGTGTTCTTGGTACCTGTCAGCATGGTCTTGGTGGTGTCCAGGCCAGTCTGCATAGTCCCTTTGGCCAAGTTCACTGCCCCCATGACCCCAGTGGACACTGTGTCCTTGGTGCCGGTCAGCACGGTCTTGGTGGCGTCCACACCTGTCTGGACAGTTCCTTTGGCCACATTCACCGCTCCCATGACCCCAGTGGATACTGCATCTTTCGTACCTGTGACCACAGACTTGGTGGTGTCCAGGCCCCCTTGGACGGCCCCTTTGGCCACGTTGACAGCACCGGACACCCCACTGTAGACGGTGTCCTTGGTGCCTGTTAGGACAGCTTTGGTGGTGTCCACGCCTGTCTGAACAGTTCCTTTGGCCAAGTTCACTGCCCCCATGACCCCAGTGGACATTGTATCCTTTGTTCCAGTGATGACAGCCTTTGAGGTGTCTAGACCCCCCTGGACGGCCCCTTTGGCCATGTTCATGGCACCGGTCACCCCACTGCAGACGGTGTCCTTGGTGCCAGTCAGCACGGTCTTGGTGGTGTCCACGCCAGTCTGAACAGTCCCTTTGGCCACGTTCACTGCCCCAGTGAGCCCAGTGGACACTGCGTCTTTGGTGCCGGTCAGCACGGACTTAGTGGTGTCCAGGCCAGTCTGTATAGTCCCTTTGGCCATATTTATGGCACCGGTCACTCCACTATAGACGGTGTCCTTGGTGCCGGTCAGCACAGTCTTGGTGGCATCCACACCTGTCTGGACGGTTCCTTTGGCCACGTTCACTGCCCCCATCACCCCCGTGGACACTGTGTCTTTTGTACCCGTGACCACAGACTTGGTGGTGTCCAGGCCCCCTTGGACGGCCCCTTTGGCCACGTTCATGGCACCGGTCACCCCACTGCAGACAGTGTCCTTGGTGCCTGTCAGCACAGTCTTGGTGGTGTCCACGCCAGTCTGGACAGTTCCTTTGGCCACGTTCACTGCCCCCATGACCCCAGTGGATACTGTGTCCTTGGTTCCGGTGATGACAGCCTTTGAGGTGTCCAGGCCACCTTGGACAACCCCCTTGGCCATGCCCACTGCCCCCATGACCCCAGTGGACACCGCGTCCTTGGTGCCTGTGAGTGCAGATCGGCTGGTGTCCAGGCCTCCCTGGACCACTCCCTTAGCCGCGTCCACCACGCTGGCCACCCCAGAAGAGATGCTGTCCTTGGTCTTGGTCATCTTGGAGCACACCAGGTCTCTGGCCCCGGACACGATTTGCTGAGAAAGGACACAGGGGGTTAGGAGGAACCGAGAGCCACCTCCCTAGACGTTTGCCTTCCTGACTCCCTCGTGTGCCCTATGGGGAGGGCTGCAGTCACCCAGAGGTCCCACCCCCCAACGGACGTCCCCCTGGGACACTCTCCACGCTGAACCTTTGCAGGACACGACTTCACGGGCTCTGCATCACAGAGCACCGCACGATTCCCTCCCCCTCGCTCGCACCCCCTGCATCAGTAGACACCCCGTTGGTATCAGCAGGTCCTTGAGTCCTCTCGAGCCCTCGCCAAGGCCCAGGTCTCACGTCCCAGACTCCATGCAAGTCATCGAGTTCAAGTTTTTCCATCTTGCCTATTCTCCGTTCATGGCAAATTTTAAACCTGGTTTCCTAGTAACACTGCGGAGGCCAAATTGCTCACTAAAATTAGCGTGTTCAAGTAAAAGAAGTGAATCGTGGTGTAGAAAAGGAATAACCGGGCCAGGCGCTACAAAAAATAGAAAAATTAGCCGGGCGTGGTGGCTGCACTTGTAGTCCCAGCTACTCGGGAGGCTGAGGCAGGAGGATTGCTTGAGCCCAGGGGTTGGAGGCTGCAGTGAGCTGTGATGATGCCACTGCACTCCAGCCTGGGCGACAGGGCGAGACCCTGGCTCAAAAACAAAATTGAAAACAAACATACCCTGAAATAATAAAAGTTTAACAAAAATAAAATAACCAGAAAAGTACAGAGGTAGGCATTAGGTTGAGCCCTGGGACCTTGCCGATAACTTAATCAGTTTTGACTGCCGAAGGAGCAGTTTTCTCTAGTTTAACCAAACTAAGCGGAGGGGCCGATGGCCTAGGTGTCACCACCACTCAGGTGTCACCCTGAGTGTGTTTTTAATTCAATGGTTCTCAAATGGGGCACTTCTGTCCCCCACAGGACACTGGGCAATGTCTGGGGACATCTGTGGTCATCACAACTGAGGGGTGCTCCTGGCATGGAGCGGGTGGAGACAGGGACACTGCTCAGCACCCTGCAGTGCCCAGGATGGCCCCACCCCAGAGAACAACACTGCCCCAAATATCCTTAATATTGAGATTGAGGAGCCCTGGAATTACATTCTCACCACCTGACTCCGGCCCAGTCTTGGCGGAGGTGAGCACCCTGAGCTCTTCAGCTGGAGAGACCTGGGTTCAAATCCCACCTCTCCTTTCTGTCCTTGCTGTGTGTCCTTAGGCAAGCCACATCTCCTTTCTGAGCCTGTATCTTCATCTGAAAACTTCAGAATGAAACAGCTCCTCCTTTAAGGGTGGTACAGATGAATCAAGGTGCCCAAAGCACTTCGCGTGCAGTAGGTGCTTAATTGGTGCCAGCGTGGAGGAGTGGGGCAATGCACAAAGGGGCGGCCCAGCTGATGGGGGCCCTCTGAGATCCTCTGGTCTGGCAGGTGCTGGGGGCAGAGGGGAGTCGCGGGAGACGCCAAGTGGGGGTGTGTGCCGGGCGGAAGAATTGTCCCGGGGCCTTGCCGTTCATTTGCCTCCTGCTGTCCTAGATCAGCCCCTCCGCTTGGCCGGGCCTTGGGGACAGTGATGTGGCCAGCGGACCCCAGTTACCCAGGACGAAGGGTGGATGCAGCACAGGCCGCTATTCAGCCCCTAACTGTCCAAGTTTCAAATCTCTACCGCATCTCACTGTGTGACCTCCAGCAGGTAGCGCAACATCTCTGTGCTTCTGCTGTTGTGTGGGGCACTGTCACTCCTTTGGGAGGATCAACTACGAGAAGTGCTTAGCACGGAGCCCGTTGCCTGCGTTTTGGTCACATTGTCCTAGGCATGAACTAGCACAGACGGGAGTCTCACGGCACTGGGAAGGGAGGCGGCGCTGCACCCATTTCACAGACGGGAAGGCTGTGCCTGGAACCCCCAAGCAGGGGACCCGGGTTGTGTCTGCCTTCCCCTTGGCTATGGCAACCCCCAGGTAGTAGGAACTGAAACGTTCAGAATGAAACAGCTCCTCATTTAAGCGTGGTGCAGATGAAACAAGGTGCCCGAAGCACTTCGCGTACAGTAGGTGCTTAATTGGTGCCAGTGTGGAGGAGTGGGGCAATGCACAAAGGGGCGGGGTCCCCCCCAGGGTGTCAGGCCAGGCTCTCAGGGCCCTCACCTTTTCCGAAGGCTGCGGTGGCTTCTCCATGTCCCTCGCCATCTGCTCCGGGTGGGTGGCCGCTGCGGGGACAGGGGCCGGTCAGGGAGGGCGAGGGACACCAGTTGGGATCACCCACTCTGGTGCCCATTGCGCAACTGCCGGGCACAGCCCGAAAGGTCAGGAATGTCTCAGCTGCCCGGCCAGGGACGGCACGAGGTGACTTCCACGGCCACCAGCCAGGCTCAGCCACCCGTCCCGCCGGGGGCCCCCTCGACTCCCCAAGGCCGCAGTCCCCTGGAGCAGGGCCCCGTGGAGTTTTCTCTGCTGGGCCTGGGTGCTGGATGCCCACCCTGAGATCCGGGCCCCCCGTAGCCTGGCAGGGAGGGGGGAGGCCCTGCCCCGCCCCCGCCCCCGCCGCAGCTGCCCGTCGCAGGGCGAGGTATGTGGAGCAGAAGTCAGCTGCCTGGGGCTCCGGCCCAGAGCGGGGCCCAGCCCGCGCGGCCACCCCCGCCTGGGCTCCCTGTGCAGCCCCCAGCACCCCGCTGTGTGACCCCAGGGAAGGGACATGCAGAGCACCCCACTGGTCCACGGGGCATCAGAAATGGGGCGAGGGGATCGTTGCAGCAAGACAGGCCTGGCTCCAACCCCACTTTTGCTGGTTGCACCTCCCTGGGGGACTCCACCCCCAAGCCTCAGTTTCCCCGTCTGGCACTAAGCGAGTGTGCCAGCCTCCTCACATCTGATGAGACCACATGGGCACATGTGAGGGGCTCCTGGGTCCACCGGCAGAGGCCCCCGCCGTGGGGCTGTCCACTCACCCCGAGCCGGGGCGGCAGGGGCACCCGCAGGGTCGGCGGCCGGCCGGGCTTCTCTCGCGGAGCTGTGGGCGTTGGCCACCAGGTTCCTGGCGGAGCTGAAGCCAGGCAGGGACCCCAGGAAGCTGCTCAGGGTCTGCAGGGGTGGGGAGGGCAGCGTGAGCCTCGCCAGGCCGAGACAGGGACGGGGCGGGAGGAAGCATCGTTCCGCCCAACACTGCCCCGGCCCCTCACCCCTGGGCGACCCCAGGAAAGCATCGAAGCCACTCTGAGCCTCGATTTCCTCGCTGGGCAATGGGCGGGTTCAGCCTGCGTCCCAGGGACAGAGGAAAAGGGCATCTCCCAAGTCCCCAAAGAGCTTTTCCTTCCTAACCCCATTGCACAAATGGGGAAACTGAGGCTCGGGGGCCGAGGTTGGCCCAAGGTCGAACAGCAGAGAAGGCGCTGAGGTCGTGTGAGCCTTCTGCCCAGCTTGGGGACAAGAGGGAAGAGTTGGCATCGTGGCTCCCAGAGCCTTCCCGCCCGACTGGGAAAGGCTCTCTCCGTACTCCGGGCCCCAGGACCATGGAGGTCACCTTCCCGAGGCTCCTGGGGTCTCCAGGCCCCAGCAGGGATCTGTTCCTCCCTCCGTCCCTTACCTTGCCCTTGGGTTTGGGGGGGTCCCGGCTGCTTTCGTCCGGAGCAGACATGGTGGTGCCTAAGTGGCTGGAAGGGGGCAGAGACGTGTGTGCATGGGGGGTCCCGGGCCTCCTGCTCCACACCGTCCCCCCACGCAGTGACCTGGAGGCCTGGCCTCGCCTGGTGTCACCAGGGACAGACGCGTCTCCACTCACCTGGACTGTGTGGGGTCCCTGGGAGCGACGGTGCTCGGCTGGCAGCTGGCTCTGCTCGCGGCTCGCAGGCCTTATAGGGTCTGGGGCAGGCTCGGGCCCAGCCGGCAGGGGCAGGCGGCCAATGGGCTGGGGGGGCGGCCGGGCTGTCACGTGGCCGGCACCTTTCCCCTGCTCCCTGCCCACGCGGCTGAGGCACTCACGGGCCAGCTGCGCTCCCCTCCCGAACCTCCAGGACACCCCCGCACCCTCCAATTTCCATCCACGGGGTGGGCACAGCCCAGATCCCTGCCTCGCTGGGACACCCTGGCCAGTTGCCATCTTTGTGCCTCAGTTTCCCCTTCCAGGCTCCTCACTGTGGCTCATGAAGTCCTGCTTCCTGCCTGCCCCATCCCACTTCACTCCAGCCAAGGGCCCCTTCCCTGTTTCTCCAACGCCCCGGCACGATCCTGCCCCAGGGCCTTTGCGCAGCCTGTGCCTTCTGCCTGGAGCGCCCTCCCCTAGCTACTCACACAGCTCCCTCCATCCCTCACCTCTGTCAAGCCCATTTTGTTCCCTGCTGTTTCCCCTGTACCTAGAACAGTGCTTGGCCTACATTCAGCACTTAATAAATGTTTGGGAACAGAAGCGGTGGCTCACACCTCTAATCCCAGTGCTTTGGGGAGGCTGAGGCAGGAGGATCGCTTGAGGCCAGCAGTTGGAGACCACACTGGACAACATAGCAAGACCCCATCTCTAAAACAAAATGTAAAAATTAGCCGGGCATAGTGGTGGCACCTGTAGTCCCAGCTACACAGGAGGCTGAGGCCGGAGGATTCGCTTGAGCCCAGGAGTTGGAGGCTGCAGTGAGCTGTGATTGCACCACTGCGCTCCAGCCTGGGTGACAGAGTGAGACCCTATCCCTAAATGAACGAACGAATGGATGTTTGGCTAAATGGACCAACTCACGGGGTGGTTGTGAGCTGAAATGGGCTCCTACATGTGTCCTGTCTACCCCAGTGCCTGGCACCAGCAGGCACTCAGCAAACCTTAACCTGGCACTGCCCAGACACAAATGGGGTCTCTGAGAGGCACAGGGGGTTTCCCGAGCAGGAAGAGGACAGACCACCAGCAGAGCTGTGGGCACCCTAGGAGTGGGAACCTGGCTGGGTGGGCTTGGGCCAACCCAGGGAGGCTGCCCAGAGGAGGTGTCCCATGCCTGAGACGAGATAGCCAGGAGGTGGCAAAGACAGGATTCAAACCCAGACCCGGCCCCGTGTGCCGGGTGGGCTGGGGCTAGGCGGGCATGCAGAGGAATGCTTGGCACACCCTTCCTGGGCCGTGTCCCTCCTGCCCGCCCCTGGGACAGGGTTCCCGGCCATGTGCTATTGGGGTGAGGGTCACACCAAAGCTGGGACAAGGGAGGCTCCGGCCGCTGGGCCTCGTGACCCCAGGCCGTCTCCTTGGAGCCGTCACCGGGTTTGCCAAACAGTCGGGGAACAGAGGGGGGCATCCCCCAGCCTCTGTCCTCCTAGCCAATGCTTCCCAAGGGTGACGGGAGAACTCCGGTGTTCCCCGCCCCTTCCCTCGGGGCGGCCCCAGCTCAGTGTGCGGAGAAAGCCAGGAAAAGAAATGACAACAAATGATAAACACCCCAGTCAGGGCCCGTCCCTCCTCTGCCCACAGCCCTCCATGGCTCCCACCTCCCTCAGGGTCAAAGCCCAAGTCCTCCCTGTGGCCCACCAGGCCCTCCCCTCTTGTCTCTCTCCCCCTCCTCCCTCTGCTCCGGCCACACGGGCCTCTTGGCTGCGCCTCCAACATGCCAGGTGCAATCCTGCCCCAGGGCCTTTGCATAGGCTGTTTCCCCTCTACCTGGAACGCCCTCCAAGGTCTTTCCTCAGATGTCACCTGCTCAGAGAGGCCTTCCTGGATCCCCCCCTCGCAATTAAAAATATACACTCTCCATGCCCCGCACACCCCATCCCCATTTATTTTTCCTGCACCTACTAACGCTAATGCACTCACTTTTCTCGTTTATCGTCCGTCTTCCCTGCTACGCCGTGAACTCCTGGAGGACAGGATA
>CAUYSK010044358.1:0-12152 GCA_963575035.1 Avahi laniger | reverse complement strand
GGGCATGGTGGCGCATGCCTGTAGTCTCAGCTACTCAGGAGGCTGAGGCAGGAGGATCGCTTGAGCCCAGGAGTTTGAGGTTGCCGTGAGCTAGGCTGATTCCATGGCGCTCTAGCCTGGGCAACAAAGTAAGACTCCGTCTAAAAAAACAAAACAAAAAAAAGAATGAATGAAAAAATTAGATCAAAGTTTGTTGGGGAACTCTTACAATGGAGGAATTCATCTGTCACCCCTGGAAACTACTGATCAATCTTAGCATCTTTTAGAAAAGGAGACCATGATATCATGTACTTCTTAGTTTTGTGCATTATAAAGTACGTAGACCCCTGTGAAGTATTCTTTAAAAAAGAAGAAAGTACATCTGAATTTATTAATAATCAAGCCTTCTATTTATCCTCTTGTTTACAGGAAACATGGGGATAGCATATTAAGTTAAATGACACCACAAGACTATAAAAAACAAGCCCATACTATGAAATGTCCTATAGAACAAATGTTCAATTTCAATAATTCTGTGACATTAAAAAAAAAAAAGGAGGGAAGAGACCGCTCTTGATTAAGACAATCTTAAAAAAAAAAAGACAATCTTAAGATACGGCATCAAATGCAATGTGTGGACCTTATTTGGTGAAGACATTGTCCTCACGGCTTTCCTGGGAATCAGTCAGCTAGCTAATGGAGTCTCTGGTCTTAGGCATTAAATCCATTCAAACGTAGCTCCTCTCTAAGCCTTTTCCTTCTTTTCTTAAAAATTTGATAAAGCTGCATTTCTACTTCACATGCTGCAGATCTATGCTTCTCCAAGTTTAAGACATCCACGCCAGCACAATACTGGGACTTCTCAGACATTAGATCCTGAGTTATGGAGAGTTCCTCCATACTACAAATCTGCCTTTTCCAGTCTTAACTGACACCCCTTCCTCTAGTTCACCACCCTCGAGATCTGTTCTAGAACACATACTCCAGGTTCGTATCTGTAAATACAGCCGGGAGTTGCAGAAATTTTGGCGAATGATTCCTTTGCTTCCAAAATAAGAACAGCAGTTCCCCAGGCGGGCCCCGCTGAGATTGGATCCCGGCTTTGCGTCCACAAACTATGAGAAAGGTGGGGTGTGTCTTGATGGAGACCAGTGTTATTTTGGGAGGAGTCTTACTCACAGGCGGTCTCTGCACGGTCTCTAGCCAAGGGGAGTTAGTTGGCTATTCTTGAACAATGGAGAGTGAGTCACTTCAGGAGGCCTAGATGGCTCAGCAGGTTATGGAGGTCTCAGCATATCCACCCGTATGTTTCCATTCCAGCCCTCAGCTTCCCGTCTCTTCTGTACCAGGGTCTCGAGTTTAGCACAGAACATTTGCCAGGCTGCATAATAAGCCTTCTTTGGAATTTTGCTATTCTCTTACAACCAGGCCCTGTTATATCAGCCTCTGACTGCAGTAGATGGGGGTGGAGGTGTCATAGAGGTTCTCTGAACTTCACATTGTGTCCTGAGTTGGTGGTTGGCTGATTTGAACCCGCCATTTTCTTTCAGTGGTGTATCCATGGTATTTAAAAACAACCTACCGTCTCTGTAGTCTTATATGACCACAACGATATCTCTCGGATGACAGAGATATTGGGTAAACCCAGTGCATCCCCCTTCCTTCTGCATTCTGTCCCGATTCACCAGAGATGACACTCTTAGCAATCATGACCCTCCAGCATGCCAGGGGGGTTATCACAAGCCAGTTACCACTCACAATGCAGTCTTTGTTGCTGCCTGGCCAATGAGTGGTCCAATTCAGAAATTCATCTGAGCATATGCCTCCTGGACTACTTCCAGTATAAATCATTTTAGTTTGGGTTGTCCTAAAAGTGGATCCTTAGACAGGGATTCAGGTTGTGGTAGAATGAGTAGTTGCTTGTATATTACGTGTTAAATTATACATAATGGTATTTTATATTTAAGTATTTGATGGTGTACATGCTCTATTTCACAATTAATTTTTAAAATCTCCCCTTATACACACTACATGAAAAAATAAATTCAAGATGTATTAAAAAGTAAATATACTCTCGGAGGCCAAGGCAGGCAGATCGTTTGAGCTCAAGAGTTCGAGACCAGCCTGAGCAAGAGCGAGACCCTGTCTCTACTAAAAATAGAAAGAAATTGACCAAACAACTAAAAATAGAAAAAAAAAGTTAGCCGGGCATGGTGGCATGTGCCTGTAGTCCCAGCTACCTGGGAGGCTGAGGCAGGAGGATTGCTCGAGCCCAGGAGTTTGAGGTTGCTGTGAGCTAGGCTGACACCATGGCACTCGCCCCAGGCAAGAGAGTGAGACTCTGTCTCAAAAAAAAAAAAAAAAAGTAAATATAAAAACATGAAATTATAAACATATCTAGAAGGTAAATTAAGTAAGCATTGAACTGAAATCAAGCTTAGTAAGCGTATTCTATGCATAAAACTGCTGCAAGATTTAGTATTTCAATAATTAATTAAATTCAATTAAGTTAAAGTATAAAATTCATAATACTTTTTAATAATGAAAACTCTCCACAAACTATAGTACATAAAACTAAAATAACATTTTTCATGCACAAAAAATCATTAAAGTTAAAAGCAAATGACAAAATAGAAAAAATATCTGTAACAAACCTTATACACAGTGAGTTAATATACATGATATAAAAGGAGCTATTACGTTTGATAAGAAAATGACTAGTTCCTGTAGATAAACAGCCAAAAGATAAGAGTAGGTAATTCATTCATGAAGGAACAGTAGAAATGGTCTATAAAGATGAAAAAAAAAATTCAACCAGGAAATGCAAATTAAAACAAATAAAGTTTCAGCTAATTGTTTCGGATTGAAAATACAGATGGTTTTCTCAACCATCATTAAAAGGACAGAAAAAGGACACAAAAGGCATAAACGCACAAGACAAAGAGAATGGCTAGGGAGACAATAACAAGTGAAGAATGTCAACGAGTTTTTATAAAATGGAACCAGAGGGACAAGCGGTAACTGACTTAGCAGAACTGACAAAGCCCATCTCTTTGTCTGCAGGGAAAGCCAAGCAGAAGATGACCAATTCCTGCCCCAGCTCCCTGGAGGTGCTCAGCTGCAGGGGGCACCTTTGCGGCAGGTATCTCTGAAGGGAAGGAAGGGTCAGGGGAGGACAGACTGCAGCCTAGTGTGGCTATTGTTGTGCATGTATTGGTGTGCATGCCATGGGTGGGCATGTATTGGTGTGCATGTATTTGTGTCCATATATTGATGTCCGTGTATTGGTGTGCGTGTATTGGTGTGCGTGTATTGGTGTGCATAGTATTGGTGTGCATGTATTGATGTCCATGTATTGGTGTGCGTGTATTGGTGTGCATAGTATTGGTGTGCGTGTATTGGTGTGCATGTATTGATGTTCGTGTATTGGTGTGCGTGTACTGGTGTGCATAGTATTGGTGTGCATGTACTGATGTCCATGTATTGGTGTGTGTGCATTGGTGTGCGTGCATTGGTGTGCATGTACTGATGTTCGTGTATTGGTGTGCGTTACTGGTGTCCGTGTATCGGTGTGCGTGTATTGGTGTGCGTGCATTGGTGTGCATGTATTGATGTCCGTGTACTGGTGTGCGTGTATTGGTGTGCGTGTATTGATGTCCGTGTATTGGTGTGCGTGTATTGGTGTGCATAGTATTGGTGTGCATGTACTGATGTCCATGTATTGGTGTGCGTGCATTGGTGTGCGTGCATTGGTGTGCATGTATTGATGTCCGTGTATTGGTGTGCGTGCATTGGTGTGAGTGTATTGATGTCTGTGTATTGGTGTGCGTGCATTGGTGTGCATGTACTGATGTTCGTGCATTGGTGTGCGTGCATTGGTGTGCATGTATTGATGTCCGTGTATTGGTGTGCGTGCATTGGTGTGCGTGTATTGATGTCTGTGTATTGGTGTGCGTGCATTGGTGTGCATGTACTGATGTTCATGTATTGGTGTGCGTTACTGGTGTGCATGTATTGATGTCCGTGTATTGATGTTCGTGTATTGATGTCCATGTATTGGTGTGCGTGCATTGGTGTGCGTGTACTGATGTTCGTGTATTGGTGTGCGTTACTGGTGTGCGTGCATTGCTGTCCCTGTATGGGTGTACATGCTGTGGGAGTGCATGTATTCGCGTGCATGCGAATTGGGACGTCTCTGTATTCCTAAGGCTCCTTTATTACTTCTCTCCATTCTAAATTGAACCCTGGTTTCTTGTAGAGAAGTAAATATTAATGATTTACTTCATTTACTCTCAACAATGCCTCTGAAATATTTTAATCCGTGCTGCTGCAATTAAGCCAATTAAAAAAATCTCTTTTAAAGGCAGAATCCCTGTACTCACTGTACTCACGTTAAGGGTGTAATAGCTACATTCTTGGCACCACGTGAATGACATCTCAGAATGCCTCTTTAAGTGGAAGTTACTGAGTAATGACTATGATACTCAATTCGATTTAGGGAAAGATGATAACAGTTTTTTGGGATATTTTGTGAAAAACAAATCCTGAATTTGTTAAATGCATGTACATTAAGCATTCTCTATGTGTACAACACAGCAGAACAAGCCAAACAAATTTAAGACTTCAGACTGAACACACAGATGCTCTTCTAAAACAGTATCACAATGACAGAAAAAAGACACAAAAGGCACAAATTTTGCTAAAACTGGCAATGGCTTCCAATTCTGTTAGATTAAAGACCAAGTTCCTTAGCTTGGCTCTAAGACATAGACTGGTGGTTTCCACCTCTGGAACTCACCTCCTACCATTCTGACCTTTGCTTTCCGGTCTCTAATCACTCAAATCTGTTTTCTTCTTATAGCCACATTGGCATTTCAGTTCTCAGGTGAGCTTTGCTGGCCTGTCTGGAATGTTCTAGACACCCCACTTCTATTCCCCGTACTTCTACTCATTGGTCTTGCTTTAGTTCAAGCTTCTCTTCTTCCAGCAAGTCTTCTACACTAGGTCATATTTCTGTGTCACACACTCTCATTATAGCTTATTGCTTTCCTCAAGAATTTATCTCAGTTGGTAATTACACATTCGTCGGTATGATTGTTTAACGTCTTTCTTTGACCCCAGAGGGTGACCTTTATGATTTTGCTCACGACGTTATGTTCATTGCTTAACAGCGTCTGGGACATAATTGGCATTCAATATAAATGAAAGGATGCCTTCAAGGAGTTTAACTTTTTTATTTGTTTCTTCAAAGAATGGGTTAGTTGCTGCCAAAGTTTGACCTCGTTAAAGAAAATTCTCTGGCCGGGCGCGGTGGCTCACGCCTGTAATCCTAGCACTCTGGGAGGCCGAGGCGGGCGGATTGTTTGAGCTCGGGAGTTCGAGACCAGCCTGAGCAAGAGTGAGACCCCCGTCTCTACCAAAAATAGAAAAAAATTAATTGGACAGCTAAAAATATATAGAAAAAAGTTAGCTGGGCATGGTGGCACATGCCTGTAGTCCCAGCTACTTGGGAGGCTGAGGCAGAAGGATCGCTTGAGCCCAGGAGTCTGAGGTTGCTGTGAGCTAGGCTGACGCCACGGCACTCACTCTAGCCAGGGCAACAAAGTGAGACTCTGTCTCAAAAACAAAAACAAACAAACAAAAAAAAACAAAAAAAACATAATGATAGCAAATCCACACCCATGAAAATGGCTAAAATAAAAGACAACAATGACTGGAAAGGATGCAGAGAAATTAGAATTCTCATAAATTGGTGGGAGTGCAAAATGGCAAAGCCTCTTTGGAAAACATCTTAGTAGTTTCTCAAAAGTTAAACAGTTATGTGATCCAGCAATTCTACTTCTAGGTACATACCCAAGAAAACTGAAAACTTATGTCCACACGAAACATTGAATGCAAATGTTCACAGTAACATTCTTAACAGCCAAAGTGTAAACAACTCCAAATATCCAGCAACTGATAAATGGACAAACTAAATGTGGTATCTCTCTACAATGGACTATTTAGCTATAAAAGGGATGAAGTACTAATATATGCTACATGAATGAACCTCAAACATTATGCTAAATGAAAAAAGTCAGCCACAAAGACCACATATGGTATGATTCCATTCATATGAAATATTCAGAATAGGAAAATGTATAGAAACAGAAAATGGGGCTGGGCACGGTGGCTCACACCTGTAAGCCCAGCACTTTGGAAGGTCAAGGCAGGAGGATTGCTTGAGTCCAGGAGTTTGAGACTAGCCCACACAACACAGCAAGATGCTGTCACTACAAAAAAATTAAAAAATTACCTGAATGTGATGACATGTGCCTATAGCCCTAGCTATTCAGGAGGCTGAGGTGGGAGGATCACTTGCGTCTGGAGTTAGAGGTTGCAGTGAGCTATGATTAGGCCACTGTACTCTCCAGTCTAGGTAATAGAGTGAGACTCTGTCTCGAAAATTAAAAAGAAGACAGATCATAGTTGTTTAGGGATGGGGGAAGGGGAGACAGTGAAAGGAAGGAAGACAAATAAGAATTTCTAACTAATGGGTACGAGGCTTCTTTTTGGGGTAATGCATTATTCTAAAATTAGACTGTTAAATTATGTAAAACTTAGATTGTAAAATTATTCTAAAATTAGCACAACTCTACACTAAAAACCATAGAACACTTAAAATGGATTAATTTTTTAAAATTATCTCAATAAAACTGTTATAAAAATTAAGCACATTTGCTTTATGACAATGGTTTAGAAAAATATAAGGATTTCAAGTATGAAATTCTCTAATCACACTCCAAATAAGAATGTAAGTTCATCAAAAGAGGACTATACCAGTAATTTATCCTCAGCTTTATGTTGAATCATTTCTCACTGTTTTAGGTCCTTACATCCATTATATCTTTAATATTAAGGATATAATCTCAAGTGCCAATATGTATTAAGGTCTCATATGTGCGTACATGGTATCAATAATAATTTAACTGCTACTCAAAAGCTCAAAAAATTGACAGAACCACAAAGGAATGAAAGGATTAGGGCCAAAGGAGCAAGTCAATATAACATTGAACTTACAGGTTCTACGGTGTTGGAGAGAACGTACTGCACAAAATAAACGAGATGACTATACCTGGGCTGAGTAAGAAACCCTGTTAGAGTTACCTGAACACACAACGGACTGAGGGTGTGTGAGAAGAAATGAAGGGAAAAGGAAAATAATGAGAGGGGCTTTTCCAAAGGCTTACACTGAGAAAACTGCTAGAGCATCACAGTTGGAAAGACACAGATTACCTAGGACCACCAGCAAGACTCCTTCGGCAAATTATACTAAGATCATATTAAGAAACTATTGAATGAAACACAGAGTGAATATGCTATAAAGTTGTTGAAGACTTCCTCCACTGCAGTACTTAATGTCTTCTCTACATATGTAGGTAAAAATTTTTTCTATAATGTAGAGAAAAATTCTATTTCCCTGACATGTTATGACTTTTTTCCCTTTGAAATTATGAGTTTTGCTATTCAAGCTTCCATTTGAACATGCTCACAGCCCATTATTGTAATGCCAATATCAATTTAATTGCCCAAGATTCTGTTGCCAGACTATCCAAGTATTTCTTCACACTCTGTTTTCCCCAGATCCTAATTTATACTGTCTAATTTTATAACATACATGGTATCCTAGTAAGTAATACAAAATTCTTTGTAGAATGAGACATATTGGGGGCCAGGAGGCCTACTACATCAGCATATGAATATACACTTTATTGATAACAAGCCTCATAATATCCTTCCATAATTTATTTAATAATTACAAACACTGGTAGTGTTAATGTTATCAGGTCACCTTCCAAAACTTAAGCAGTAATAGTATGACGACAATATTCATAGTATTCGTAATTTGAGGACTTGCCATTATTTCACTAGAGAAGAAAGAATCAAAGCATTAGCTATCCTCTTAGAGAAATGGGTTCAGCGAAAAGATTAGAGCACTATATGCTCCTTTCTGGATGTGTCATAATACATTGCTGTATGAAACGCTCTGAGAAGTCCTACAGAAAGAAATCCGGTTTTCATGCTTTGCAAAATTATTGGACAGAATCTTTTCATTAACATTCACTAATACTGTTAGTGGTAGAAAGACAATATATTTGGAAATGACTGGAGACATCATGGTTTCAATCCTTGCCAGTGTAAAGCTTGGAGTCCATTTTCATGTAGGAAACCTTTCAATAAACTTTAAATTTTCATCTGAAGTTAACAATCTTAAAGGTTTAACTTCTCGGTATTTCCTATGGATTTAATATTGCAGCTGTCTAGGACTGATTACTACATCTGGATTCTGGTTTTCTGTTATTCTCTTTAAGGGTCATACAAGTTTCTTTACGCATGTGAATCTACCACTTGCAGAAAGTTTAAGTAACCAACAAATATAAAAATACTTTGGCACAAATAAATCTTCCAAGAATCTATTTTACCTAAATAGTCTGCAAATTCACATATTGTTGGAAAGGTTTAGTAACCAAATTTAAATTTACTCCAATTACAGAGATTACATAACAAACACCATACTACAGTTATCATAACGTTGTGTTCAAAACATATAGCAAAGTGAGAGACACCATACTCAAAAGAACTGTCCCACAAAGCCCCATTTTTTATTTGAAAACAAAATCTCATGCTAGATGTTATTTTGAAAAGTCTTATTGCTAAATTGAAAATATAATATGATAACAACTGATCCTCTTATAGGCTCAAAAAAAATTTAGTAATATTTTGACTTTAATTAAGAAACAAGCAGTCCGGGCGCGGTGGCTCACGCCTGTAATCCTAACACTCTGGGAGGCCCAGGCGGGTGAATTGTTTGAGTTCAGGAGTTCGAAACCAGCCTGAGCAAGAGCGAGACTATGTCTCTACTAAACTTAGAAAGAAATTAATTGGACAACTAAAAATATATAGAAAAATTAGCCAGGCATGGTGGCGCATGCCTGTAGTCCCAGCTACTCGGGAGGCTGAGGCAAGAGGATCGCTTGAGCCCAAGAGTCTGAGGATACTGTGAGCTAGGCTGATGCCACGGCACTCACTCTAGCCAGGGCAACACAGTGAGACTCTGTCTCAAAAAAAAAAAAAAAAAAAACAAGCAAAATACACTATGGTCCATGGGCATTTACTTCTTGGCAAAGTAACAGAAGATGACGATTTCCAGATAGGCATATTTACAAAAGTTATTCTTTTTAAAGAATTTTTTGGCCACCATTTTTTAAATGCACTTTTATCCTGTTTTTGAATAGGAACAGGGTATAACGTTGGAAGGGACAAATATAGAAAAGATAGTAAGCCTATTGTAAGGTTTTTGGTGGCGGAGAGACCAGTGGACATAAGTTATGGCCAAATAAGTGGCTTTGTTAAAGTACTCATGGGAGAGGTTCACAGGTCCTAAGGTCAGGGTCTGAGAAGTTGCGCCGCCCAGGACTGAGGCAGGGTTTTTATATGTGGGGTGAAGGGAGTCTTGGAACAGTTAGGTAGGATGTGGTCATTTGGAGCCTGGGGACTTAGTCTGCAGCAGCTGGGTCGGGCAGGAAGCCGAGTTCAGGGTGCTCAGTCAGAGTAGCTGCTTTTTGCCACTCATAAAAGGATGTGGTCTGGCCCTGGTTGCAAGCCAACAGGGAAGGGGCCCGGGGCTGTCGTTGCTGTGTCTGTGGGGGTCTTTTGGCCAGCCTTACACCTATCACACCATTACCCCCAACAAATCAGAACATCTCAAAAGCAACCCTGTTCCAGCTTCTTGGTTACCACTGGCTATTTTTCTAGAAACATTTTACTAATTATTTTGAACTTAAAGTGAAAAACGTTTACTAATAAGGCCATTTTGGTTTTGGAAAAAAATTTTTTTAAAGTAGCTTAAAAGACCGCATTGTCATACAGTAGAGAACAACAAAAATCATTAATCTGTATTGTCAAATGTCTATTCTTCCTTTGGGCCAACTTCAATTTCTTATATACACATATACCAAAAAAAATGTTTAAATAGAGCAATATAGACAAAATAGGGTTATTGTGTTTACCAAGATTTGCATGTGTTTTAGTTAAGTTGTGCTTTAACTAAAGTCATTTATGTTTAAAAATAAGGTACTTAATTTAAAGGTATAGTTGACATGAAAGGTTAACGGGTAAAAACGACCTCTAGGATCTGTGCTTTACACTGTTCTGGGGGGTGGGAGTAGCAGGGGAGAAGCAACAGCAACAGACGGAATAAGGCTGGCAAAATATTGGTGTTGCTGAAGCTTGATAATATTCTCTGAACTTGTTCGCAAAAGTCTATGACAACTTGACATGTATAATATGATCCCAATTTTATAAGAAAAAATTCGTAGAAAAATAAACTTGCATGTTGAAACCAAATCTTATCAGGTGTTTCAAGTGATTATTTTTCCTTGAGATCCATGGCACTTGCTAATTTTCCACAATGCTAAAATGAATTTTAAGCATATTTGCATTTTTATTCCCAGAACTGCACATTATCTGAATACGGTTTTTAGACTAGCAAATGACTATTTCCTATATGAAAGCTATACTGAATTCTCACTGATAGTAAAGAGTGAATTGCCCACAGACGTTCTTCCATACATCACTTAGAAATATCTTCCAAACTAAAACACCTGAGAGTCAAAATCATAGCCATCCAATAAAATTATCTGCCACTTCTCACATTATAATATTGCTTCATATTGCATTATTGTCATAATAATATTCTAGTGTCATTTCACTGTATACTAAATTTTCATTTATATTTGTGGCACTAAATATTTAAGATCAAAAAATTTGTCTTAATCAAGAATTCTCTTCATGGTCCTATCAGAAAACCTTCAACAAGGAAATTAGAAAGTAAACAGGTTGTCAAATGTTACCATTGGGATAGACTAGGCAGAGCGTACATGGGATCTCTCTGGGCTGTTCATTACAACTGCATGTGAACCTATACTTATCTCAATAAAAATTTCAATTAAAACAGTAATCTGGAACAAGAAGAGTAAGTTAAAAACAGGAAATGCAGTCACTTCGCAGAGGCTTGATATTCTTTCGGTTCAATTGCAAAGAATTTCAGAGTAGAACACAAACACTATACAACAAATCAAACATTAAAAAATGCATCAGTATTACAAACTACATATTCATTGCTTAGGGAAAAATAAGCTGACTTTACAAGAAATTATTATTCCAAGAAAGAAAACAGTTTTTCCCCACCATTAACGTTTCACGTGAGCATGCAAATAAAACAATACTCATGAGAAAAAGTCACTTTTCTCTTACTCCCTTTGTTGGCTCAAGATGTTACTTGCTATTAATTGGTGTCCTACAAAAGGCAAGACAACACATACATTTACATTATTCTATGTTTGAAGAACAGCACATTTCTCATCCAAGGGAGGGGAAAGGAGAAAAATTCCATAAGGAGAAAACAAAACCACGTGAGGCACACATGCCTCCAAGCACACTTGCTCTTCAAGATCAGCATCTTGGTTATTGCAACAGCTACATATTTAGACCGCTAAAAACTCATTTAACAGGAAAAAGAAAAGCAATTCTTTGGTTTGTGTTTTCTCCTTAAATATTCCTCAAATAATCCAAATCCTTATGAAAAAGACACTATATTCTCAGAGAAATAAGACTATAAAGTCTATATCAAAAAACAATTTTTTTAATAAAGACAAAGCCTTGCTATGTTGCCCAGGCTGGCCTTCAACTCCTGGGCTCAAATGATCCCCCCGCCTCAGTCTCCTGAGTAGCTGGGACTACAGGAGCATGCCACTGCACTCTATCTCCAAAATTTCAAACATAGAGGAGATAAAACAGAGACAAGGGCCCTCTAGCTGACGGAGTCCTCAAAGTCACTGACTGTGCCTAGGCACAAGTTCTGTCAGCTACTATATACCAGATAAAGTCCATGTTTTATTAATCATAATATTCCTAGTGTACCACACAGAGAAGATGCTTAATTAGTTTGCTCAGTTAAAATGAAAGTTAAAAGGAGTTAACATAATTAAAAAGTTTAGGGCCGGGCGCGGTGGCTCACGCCTGTAATCCTAGCACTCTGGGAGGCCGAGGTGGGCGGATCGTTCTGAGCTCAGGAGTTCGAGACCAGCCTGAGCAAGAGCGAGACCCCGTCTCTACCAAAAATAGAAAGAAAT
>CAUYSK010044357.1:0-48968 GCA_963575035.1 Avahi laniger | reverse complement strand
AAGCGATCCTTCTGCCTCAGCCTCCCGAGTAGCTGGGACTACAGGCATGCGCCACCATGCCCGGCTAATTTTTTCTATATATTTTTAGTTGTCCAGATAATTTCTTTCTATTTTTTTTTAGTAGAGATGGGGTCTTGCTCTTGCTCAGGCTGGTCTCAAACTCCTGAGCTCAAACAATCCGCCCGCCTCGGCCTCCCAGAGTGCTAGGATTACAGGCATGAGCCACCGCGCCTGGCCGTTAATTACAATTTTTTTCATGTTCTCTAAAGTTATCAGCTGAGGAGGACACATGGTTAGTGGTTAACAGTTAACTATGTTAGTCTCTGTGAGCTTTTTATTATTATTATTACTTATATATATTTTTGGAGATAGGGTCTTGCTCTGTCACCCAGGCTGGAACGCAGTGAGTGTAACCATAATTCACTGCAGCCTTGAACTCCTGGGCTCGAGTGATTTTGCCCCCTTAGCTTCCCCAGTACCTGGGACTACAGGCACGTGCCATCACGCCTAGCCGATTTTTCTTATTTTTTGTAGAAACAGGATTTTGTGATACTGTCTAGGCTGGTCTTGAACTTCTGGTCTCAAGCCATCCTCCCACTTCGGCCTCCCAAAGTGCTGGGATTATAGGCATGAGCCACTGCACCTGCCCCCCCCCCCCTCGGTGAGCTTTAATAACAGGATAAACAAACACCTCTCACATCATTCATTCAGAAAGATGAGATTGCAGGGAGGGAGAGCTCACTCTAAGTGCAAGCATAAAGTAACTCTTTTACTGTCCAGCCATAGCAAGAACTGGACCTGAGGATTATGTCAATGATACTTAAAATTCAAATACAGCTTCCTATGAGAGGACCCCAGCGTACTGCAAGGTTATAGAGAGTGATTTCATACCCTGGTGTGCCCTTCAGCCGATATATGACCTTGGGCAAATACTCGAGCCTCCCTTTCCTCCTTTGGATCACACTTGGAACAGACTAGAACCACAGAGATAAGAGCTTTCCCCTCTCTTGTTCATCCTCATTCTTCCAACTCTTTTTTTTTTTTTAAATGAATGTGGAAGTACACGATAACATAGAGCAAAAGACTGAAGGCCAATAAAAATACTCCTTTATCTTTTATTCTTCGCTTGTTTTTTGAGTATTCTGACTGGTTGGTTTATTGTAATGGATAACGAAGGATAAAGACCTAGAAAGACAAAGGCCTTAAAGTACCAGGGAAGAACAGGGCCCTGGGCCCCCCCAAGGTGCCTGTGCAAGACTATCGGCTTTGGTGGAACCCAGCTTAGGGATGTGATGTGCTGCCCTCCCCATACAAAGGCGCTCTGCTGACCCACCAGATTTAGGGGGTGTTCTTGTGGCTGATGCCCCCGAACAGGACAGGGAGACCTAAGCCAGAAGCAGGTGAACCAGATGTGGACCTCAGTCATGTCAGCATGTCAGTGTGGAAGGAGGGGTTGTCACCAGCTGCAGAGCTAAGCAGATGCTCTGGGCCCCAAGTTCAGGTAGAGAAAGGTCTGAAGCTTCAGGAGAGTCATGCCGGGGAGACTGGCATTGCTTAGTTTGATTCTGTTCTAAAATGAACTTTCCCTGTCACAAGAGGGATGGGGAGCCTTGAAGGGCCAGGGGTTTCCTGACACCACTGGAGCCCTCCCTGATGGAGGGAAGCAGAGAGCAAGAGAATCATGACCCCTCACCCCAAAGGTGGCTTCTCCTGTGCCCCAAGGTGGTGCTGCTTGGGCTTACTGATCCCTAGAGAGCAGGGCAGGAGAGGGTGGGACTGGGGCAGCCGGGCAGGGCCACTGGCCCAGTGCTCTTGGTGCAGGACTGTGGAGTCCTGGCCTGTGAATGGAGGTGGTGTGTGGAGAGAGCCCTGGGGCCAGCCCAGCTGTGGCAAGAAGAGTGGCTTCAGTGGCGACTGAAGGATATTGCTTTGGGCAATGCTGTGCCTAAAAATTGGGAGACTGCAAGGGAAATAAGTGCCATTGTTTTTAACTCTCATTTTTCTCTGTGAAGTATTCTCTTAGATACTTCTTTTTATTCCTTCCCAAACAGCCCACTCAGAACAACAATGCTAACATAGATGTTCTTCATACTCTGACCCCAAGTCCGCAAGTCCAGAGTGCGTCCTCCGGCACTTGCATGGGATATTGATAAGATCCTTACACGAATTTATACTCTGGGGAGAGGAAGGCTGCAGGTAACATACAGAAAGGAAGTTCACTTTGAACCAAATGCGTGTCTGGCTTCTGGGGAAGTGGAATGTGGCCCTGGTAACCTCTAAGCCTCTCACGCTGTCTGGGTTACTCTGTGCTGTTGTGTGTCTGGTAGCAGCCCTTGATTTCTTTGAGGTTCGACTATCTCCGGCTTCCCATTTTGGAAATTTGGCTGCACTGGACATGCCTGATACACATGTACCTTTTCTTGTCCAGGACTGTGCTGGCTTCAAGTCAGCGGACCTTACTGCGCGTCTGCTATGTGCCAGGCCCTTCGCGAGGAGCTGGGCACGGTTCCTGTGTCACAGTGCCCATCGTCTAATGGAGAGGACTAGAGTGGACAGGAAATGTAGACAACTAGACTAAGTTTCTTGATGCTTTAACAATATGGTGATTTTTAACAATTGTCATTGAAAGAAATTAATTTACTGTGTATGATTTAATGCTTTTGTGTTTCTGTTTGAACGTGTGCTATAAGACCTCTTTTTATATATGCTTTTAAGAGATACTGTTGTAAATGATAGGGAGTACAGCTTTGTAAACCTGTAAATGTCCTGGGCCATTGCTTGTTGTGTTGCAATGATGCCGGTTCCAAGTGGCAACACCCTGGAGCAGCCAGCAGAGCCTTTGCAGGAGGTTCTTGCCTCTGTGAACTTGGGCTTCTGCAGCCCTGGAGGGACCCTTGTTGTCACAGGAGAAACTGTGAGACTGCTCTGAATTGGTCTGCTACGTACGCAGGGCTTATATAATTAAAAACGTTTCTATCGATTGAGTGGAGGTGGTTGGTGTTCCCTGCATTAGCAAGGTGGGCAGGTTGGTCACAGGAGAGTGTCAAGGGTAACTTGCCTGGTTCGCTGGCCCATCTGCATGGCAGTGGGACTGATGTTTGCAAGTCTCAGCTGCGGTGAGGGACACCAGAGCTCCGACAGGGCGTGTGAAACTATGACCCAGGGTGTGAGAACCTAGATGTTTTAATAACATAAGCATTGGGGCACATGATATTTTGCAAATGAGTTCATATTCTGGAAATTATTATTTTTTTTTTTTTGAGACAGTCTTGCTCTGTTGCTTGGGCTAGAGTGCTGTGGCATCAGCCTAGATCACAGCAACCTCAAACTCCTGGGCTCAAGCGATCCTCCTGCCTCAGCCTCCTGAGGAGCTGGGACTACAGGCATGTGCCACCACGCCTGGCAAATTTTTTATATTTTTGGTAGAGACACAGTCTCCTTTTTGCTCAAGCTGATCTTGAACTCCCGAGCCCAGGAAATCCTCCCACCTCAGCCTCCCAGAGTGCTAGGATTACAGATGTAAGCCACTGCGCCCACCTAGGAATTACTTTTGTTTCATTTTTTAATCTCTATATTTTTTTCTGTTCTAATCCAGGTGCAACTTTAGAGGAAATAAACCAGCACTGGGATTGGCTGGAACAAAATCTCCTGCACACCTTGTCCGTCTTTGATAATAAAGACGACATTGCCAGTTTTGTCAAAGGGAAGGTAAAGGTAGGTCCTTTGATTTTAACATTTCTCCCCATCTTCTCATCCTTCTTAAAATATCCTTATGCCGTTTTGAACACTGTAGCATGCTAACAATTTTTTCTAACTGAACTTTTTGGCTTATTACACATAAAGCCAAACGAGTTTGACTTGTCACCTGTCAAACTTCACAGAGTCCATCCAACAAAATATGCCTGAATTTTTTTAAAAAATGACTTTATTTTCAGACGTAGTTTTTGTTACCCTTTACATAAGTGAAGGCCCTTTCTTGTCCCGGGGAGAGAAAACATAATGTTAAGATTTATGTTTTTGTAGAGCAACACATTAGTTGACTTCTTAAATCTGTTATTCTCAACTTTTTGTAGCTGTGACATCTCGTCACACTATTTTGTTGGACCTAGCACTTTCCTCCTGCTAAAAGTAGATGTTTATTTTAAAACTATGTAAATTGAATGGCATTAAAGCCAATTAAGTTTGGAGGTGGCAAGAGAGGAATATTTTGAGAGATATCTGTTGATACCTCCTGTGAGTTATAGTCTTATAGAACTGGTTTCACTGCAAGAACAGGACGAGTAATCTGTGCTTTAAAAATCCTGTTGGGCTGGGAGAGATGGTTTCTTACTCTAAATTTAACTCTCTCTTTAAATATTTTAATGCATTAGCTTGTGGTACAGCTTTCTTCCCTTAGGGTAAAACATCCCAGACCATTGATTTTGTTTGTTTTCTTCAAAAAGCTTGGCTTTCTAACACCTCAAGTGCTACCGGTTTTAGTAAAGGCTGTCAAAGCGAAGTTTTGATTTTAGAGGAACAAAACAGAAGCACTCTTTTCCTCTGGGCATTAGGCCATACTTGTGGGATCAGGTGGAAAGAAAAAGGCCTCCTAAGTCCAGTCAGCTCAGCAGTGCGCTGGTGTCCTCTTTGTGTTATCCCCGGCCTGAGGGTCCGAGGGGCCATGGTGGGGCCACGTCCAGCTCTTGGGTAACCCCCTCATCATGATCTGGCTGACGGTGGCTCGATGTCCTGGGTCAGATGACATTGGGGTTTAGCTACAGAAATGCCCCTTCGAGCTTATTTTCCACACTTACCCAACTTTTCTTGCTCTAACATTGGATGTAGTGGTTCTTTGATTTAGGGGTTTCTCTTCTTAATTTGGAGGGAGGAAATTAACTTCTGCTACAAGGGTTTTAGGAAAATTTCTGTAGAAGAGGAAAACTTTTCCTCTACTGTCCAGGGTTCTGTGGCTGGGACCCTGGAAGTGAAACTGACGAAAGAGTAATAAGAGAAAAACAAACAGAGCTTATGTTAACACATGCAGTGCACATGCGTGTGGCAGAACCTCAGCAGTGAGTACCTCCGTGTGGTCTGGGAGGCCACATGGTAGCTGCATCTGGAGCCACCAGATCCTGTTCTGTGGCCCAGCCTGTTTGCTCTAGAGCCTCCATAAAACCCCTCTCGCCTCACTTCCAGAGCAAGGGGAGAACTAAACTTCTACAGTATATCAGTTATGCTTTTAAACAATACTCATCTTTCTTAATTGTAACTTTAATAATTCATGATGTCTTGCTAAATACAATTTGGAAAATAGAGAAAAACATAATAAAGAAAATGAAAATTACTTGAAATTTCACCAGCTTTCAGATTTCTTTTAAAAATAATCTTAAATTATGTTGTTATTTTAATATCAATGCCCAGGTTTAATTTCAAAAATAGCTTGTATAACGTAGAGTTTGGTAGCAATCCCCCAAAAGTAGCCTTGTCTTAAGGGACATAGCCTTTCATGAGACATACCTACAAAACAAAAATAAGGGAAATGTTAATAAAAATAAAAGGATAGAATTATAAAGATACATACACACACACACACACACACACACACACACACACATATATTTTTTAAAGAGACAGGGTCTTGCTGTGTTGCCCAGGCTGGAGTGCAGTGGCTGTTCACAAATAAAATCATAGTGCACTACAGCCTCTAACTCTTGTGTTTTGATCCTCCTGCCTCAGCCTCCTGAGTAGCTGGAAGCTGAATTGTAAATATTTTTAAAATTAAATAGCACATGTGAGGCCTGGGGCTCTGGAATCCTTAAATAGTCACTCACGTGGAGGTACCAGGAAGATACTTTCAGTGAGTTCCCAGAAATGGGTAATCAGAATTCTGATCTTGGCAATGAGCTGTCTCCCCTTAGGAACAAACAAGTTACAAGCTTCAATTCTAGGAGCTTCTACCACCACCCCAGAATATGAAGGACACTAATTGTTATTTGTTATTGGCAAAACAATTGTACATTCAGATGCTGTTTCCCTGTAGACTTAAGTACTTTGGAGGTGTTTATGACCTTGGGCATCTCGGCTGCTGTCTGTCAAAGGCTGCAGAGAACACAGTGACCAGGCATCCCACAGGCAGGCAGGCGTTAGTTGCAAATACCAACATTTTGAACCTAATAGGAAGACTGTTATGAATTTTTTCCAAAAGATTAATGTTTAACTCAAACTTGGGTCGTTCTTCAGGGTTGATGCAGTGAGTTCACACACCTGAGCCAGTCCTTGGATCCTCATATCCCTGTAGGGAGGATTTATAAAGTAATAATTGGTTTGAGATCTGGGACTTAAGAGTCAAGTGATTCGCACACAGGCTGGTAAGTGGCACAGTGAGAGACTGGTTCTTGGGTTTTCCAACCCCAACTCCCATTCCTTTCTTTCCCGCTGTGGCCGTATTCCTGGGGCACAGACAGGTGACGTGCGTGAGCCCCTGTCAGCGTCAGGCTGTCTGCCGTTCAAGCAGCGCAGACTCCGCCTGGGGCCAGTGCTCACCTATCCTTCCTGCTCCCGTCTGGGCCCTCTCTGCCTTCCCGTTGCCCAGCTCACTGAACCAGGGACTGTCCTCTTCGTGTGTGGCAGGCTCTGATTGCCGAGGAGGCAAGCAGCAGGCTCGCCGAGCAGGAAGAGGAGCCCGAGAAATTCCGAGAAGCCCTGGTGAAGTTCGAGGCCAGATTCAACTTCCCCGAGGCAGAGAAGCTGGTCACCTACTACTCCTGCTGCTGTTGGAAGGGCAGGGTGCCCCGCCAAGGCTGGCTGTACCTCAGCATCAACCACCTCTGCTTCTACTCCTTCTTCCTGGGCAAGGAGCGTAAGTGTGGCCCTTGCCGGGGTTGGCTTGGGAGCGATTTGGCCCTTCACTAGAGCCAGCCCTTGGGATGCTTAGCGCTGCTCCCAGGAAAGGTCATGAATGTGACGAATTAAACAGCAAAAGATTTAAGAAAATGGTAGAGATGGCAACAGGTGACGCTTGATCAGTTATATATGCTACGGCTACCAGGGGATTTGCTTTGGGGAAAGTTCATTTTTCCTGCTGCCTTAAGAAATGTTTCTGTGGAGCTCACTTCATGTGGCCACTAAAGGGTTTTTAGCACCATAGGTTGCTTTGAAAACACGGTGTCGTAACTGGTGGCTGAGTATTTCTCAAAGAGTAGAACATATTCCTGCTTCTTAACACTGGAGGGCATTTAAAAAATTCCCAGTTCTGAAGGTCACGACTGCCCCTTGGAAGAGTGGCTGGATGCACAGTTGCTTCTAGAAGGGGAGTTTGTCTGGGTCCACTTGAGATTCATGCACTGATTCACCTCTCACACATTTATCCAGCGGCAGGAGCTGAGTTAGGCAGTGGGATTCCAAGGTGAAAGAGAAAAGCCACAAGGGTCAATTGTGTGTTGAATGTTTAAAAAGTCATTCCCATTGAAACTTCTTCCAGAACCAAATATTGTTTCAAGTGCCATACTGGGTGGTTTGGTTGCTCTCTTTGTGTGTGTGTGTATACCTGTGTATATTTAGGTGTGTATATACATATACTTTTTTTCTTTCCACATTTATGTTTCTGATTGAACCAGTGGAGGGGGTCTCCTCTTGAATGTCTGCTATGGCTAGCTCCTGGCGCATGGTGTTTGCTTCCTTTTCCAGCTCATCAGCCTTAGTTCTGCTGCTCTGGGATGTACACCCTGTCTGAACAGCCCTTCTCTGCCGTTGTAATGTGCTCTGATCTAACCTTAGCCATCCTGTTTTCCTTCTTTCTGAAATGCTTTTCAGTGTGAACACCTGCCTTTCCTTCCTTTCCCCATACTTAGCCTATTTGGAAACTCCTGTTCACTGTTCATCCTTCAAAACTCAGTACATGTTTTGTCACCTCCAGGAAGCCTTCCTAGTTCCTATATAATTTGTCCCATATTTGTATTTCTATGCTGGGACCCATCAAATCAGTGGTCGCTTACTTGTTCGCATGTCTGTTTTCCCTGTTTGAACAAGCTCCTTCAATGCGGGGCTCTTCACAAAGTAGGTGCTTAACGAACGAAAGTTGATGGTGTAGGTGAAATGTGTGTGTATGTATGTAAAAGACTTTATGTGAAAACAACTAGAAGTAGCTGGAGGAGCTTATTTTCAAGTTTGATGTAGAAATGTGGCCTTTTAAAATTATTAAAGCACTGAAAACAGTATTGTAAGATAAATGGAAAGAAAGAGTGAAAATAAAAACACTTAATTGTTCCCTACTTTATTTGAAAAAGAAAATGAATTATTTTCTGACACTTACTAGTGATTATTACTAAACCTAATTGTGTTAAGATGATAAGATTTGGAAAAAAGAAACGATTCCTAATACTGAGTAACATTTCTCATTTTAAGTTGTTGTGTATGTCTCCTCGATAAAACCAGCCAGAGCTGTGACACTGTCTGTTCTCGTTGGCTCTGTCTGTACTGACACCATAGCTACTGCTGTGTTAGAAACATTCTGAGAACAGAACACTTGTTTCTAAAATGTTCTGTTTAGATTGTCTTACTTTAAAAAGAGTTTCATAAAAACTACTTGTATTCTCTCCCAAGACTCTGACAGCACTATTTGACACAGTTTAAACATTAAGTCCATTTCTGTAAATGTGATTATGAATAATCCTCTTTTATGCTCTCCCCTCCCCCCCATGGTTTATGCCATGAATGCTGTTTTTGAAACCAGAATCTATGTAGCTTCAGAAACTTTTGCATAACTGTTGAAGTTTAAATATTTTTGAGAAAGTTATATGATATTAACTTGGTATTTCAGAGTAGTAATCCCTGAAAATGTATAGTAGCCAGCAACTTGGGAAGTTTTACTTAAATCTTTCAGAAAACTGTTAGAACATGAGTTAGGTGTGAACCAACAGCTGTCAGCAGTTCTGTGCTCTTCTTTCCTGCTCTGGTTTAAAAGACGTTTGCATTTCTGCCTAAGGAAGGCTTTGCATGGTTGCTTGCTGGCACACTCAAGTTTGGCTCAAATTTTATGGCATAAGATGTGTTTGTCCGTTTTCTCTTGCAGTTAAACTTGTAGTCCCTTGGGTTGATATCCAGAAATTAGAAAGGACGTCCAATGTCTTTCTGACGGATACCATCCGCATCACCACACAGAATAAGGAGCGGGACTTCTCCATGTTTCTGAACCTGGACGAGGTGTTTAAGATCATGGAGCAGTTGGCCGACGTGACGCTTCGAAGGCTGCTGGATAATGAGGTCTTTGACCTGGACCCGGCTCTGCAGGAGCCAAGCCAGATCACCAAGAGGTGAGAGCTTCAGCACCAGAGTGTCCCTCACCCACACGGGGTCTCCAGGCTTGTGCTCCATCTTCGTGTATGTGCACTTTTGTCAGCCTTAGTGGTTTCAATTTCCATTATGGCGTAATCCGCATTTTCCTCTGTTGTTAATGCCGACGGAGACAGAATCATTAGAAATGATGGTTACTCATTTCCTTCATGCAGTCACCTTTGATTTGTGGATCCAGTTCACCTCTTTTTCAGATATTATTTCAAAATTGATTTTCATAAAAAATACTTCTGCAGAATGTAATACGGGTAGCCTCATGGTAGAAATCTGTTAAGTACTGTGCTTGGCTAGTGGACATTAAGACATTTTGTCTTTTCTTGTTAAATGACGTTGTAGAAAAAGTTTTCAGGACAGCTGGACTTATTTTTGGTACCACGCTGTCACCAGCAATATGCCTTTCTAAGAGGGTAAGTCAATATTTTTTCATTTGTTTGCTGCAAATTGATGCTAATCATGGATTGTGAATTAGTTGTTTGAATTTTTTGTTACTTTAAGAAAGTTCAGAGCCCGTGGTGTTTGAGCTTGACTTTGATTTCTGGGTTTGTGTTTCATGACTGGGTAACTGCAGCGCTGATGAAAAGCGGAACTATTTACGAAGGCATCTTTCGAAAACAAGTTACAGATAAAAGTGCTCACCTGGCTAGATGTTTTTGATGTAGCTACAGAATCATCCAGTACTATTTGAACCCTACCAGTCATTAAACAAATTTTTTTTATTGTGGTAAAATACACATAACATAAACTTTACCATTTTAACCATTTTTAAGTGCACAGTTCAGTGGCATTAAGTACATTCATGTAGTTGTATCATCACCGTCTATCTCCAGAACTCTTTTTGCCTTACAGAACCCAAACTCTGTACCCATTAAATACTACCTCCCTATTCCTCCTCCCCAGACCCTGGCAAGCACCGTTCTATGTTCTGTCTCTTTGACTTTGACTATTCTAGATCCATCATATAGTACCTGTCTTTTTGAAACTGGCTAATTTCACTTAGTATAATGTCCTCATCTGTGTCCATAGCACATTTCAGAATTTCCTTCCTTTTTAAGGCTGAATAATATTTCATTGTATGAATGCCCACATTTTGCTTATCCGTTCATCTGTCGATGGATAGTTGAGTTCCACCTTTTGGCAGTGTGGATAGTGCTGCTGTGAAAACAGGTGTACCAATGCCTCTGAGACCTTGCTTCCCGTTCTTTTGCGTGTATACCCAGAAGTGGAATTCCTAAATCATGCAATAATTCTATTTTTAATTTTTAAAGAACCACTAGTCATTTATTTTTTAAAATTTGTATTATTTCCCTATTTTGACATTTCTATATGCCTTATTTTCAGTTGAATTTTCTTGAAAATATCCAGAGAGATGACTAAAACACAGATACTGTGCTTTTGCTTGCGAGGCAGTTCCGTGCCGTAGCGGCGACATTCCTCGAGTGGCCATCGGCATCCCATGGGCCGGAGGCCATGCTGCTAAGTTCTCTCAAAGCTCTAAGGTTTAGTGTTCAGTAATAATATAAAGAAAAGTCTTTTTAAAAAATAAAAAGATACATTATTCCTTAAACATGCTCGCTGTCTTCTCTGTCTTCCTTGAATGGGGGAATGAGTGTCTTTCTAATTAATGGTCTGTTAATGGCAGTGTGTTTAGAGTTTTTACGTATTCAGAAAGAATTCAAAGACTGTTCCTGCTGTGTGCATTGATTTTAAACTGATCGTGTATAGTCACAAGGCAAAAATCAAAACAAATACTCTTCATTTTTTTGGGTAAAATTCCAACGAATTTAACATGGTTTTGTGTCACCTCTGATAATCTGACAGCTCTTTTTGAGACAGAGAATGAGAGGTGCTTGTTACCCCTTATGAAGGGGCGCACTTGAGGCACCGTCCTTTGGCCTCTGACTCTGTCCCTCTCAGCCCCAGGCTTCCCATTGTGGTCTCTGGCTCCATCTTTGGGGCACCTGTTTTAAAAGGAAGCCAGCCCAGTACAGTGGGTGCCACACTCTCTGCAGAAGCTGGTGTCTGAGTCCTTTCAGTCCAGCTTACAAAGATCTGTTAGAAGTGGAAAAGCCACAGTCTCAGGAAGCCCTAAAGAAACAAGTGTGGGTCGTATGAGTTGCTGAAGGGCTCGTGTCATAGAAACCGTCAGTTAAAGCTTCTCCCTGTCTCCGTGTGTGTGTGGGAGCGTGTGTATTGTGTGTTCAGGGACTGGCGAGTATGTGAATTGCAGCCACGTTGTTTCAGGAGCAGGAGGCCGGCCAGTCGCCCTGTGTATTCTCATCGGCCTCACAGGTCTCCTGACATGCTGGCCCGGCTCCACTTCCAGACGTGGTGTTTTTGGTTTTGGTAGAGGTGAGGAGAGAAGAAGGAAGATCGAGGCTCTGTAGCACCAATGTGCCCCCTGTGGTAAAATCATCTGTGATGGAAGGAAAAGTCACTGGTGTTGGTGGCCTTCATTCCAGAACTCAGGGGAACTCTGTAAGTCTGCTCCTTTTCTGTGTCCTGCCCTGGGAAGCAGCAGAAAGAAGACGAGAGAGAGAAGGACAGAAAGGGCCCCAGTGGTAGCCAGTGGTCGAGGTCCAGCTCAGGGGTGCCGGGGCCTGCCCCGAGAAGGGCGGCAGGATTCTGGCCGCGGCTGTCCTGTGGACTGGACGTTCCGCAGCTTCCTCCCTGACCGAAACGCGAGCACGGTGCCTACCAGCTCCCTGCTAGTTCTCCTGTGGAGCTTTTGTCATGGAGACACAGGCCTGTGGGCATAAACAGGTAATGACTCAGTCAACTTGACGCCCGGCCAAGAGAGCCCAGGTTGTGAAGTTTGGGAAAACAGTCTCTGCATGCTAAGGGCCCAGTCCGAAGTGCTGGAATGCTCCTCCAGCTCTGTGTGGCTGATACGTTTTCACTTCCCTCCCCAGATAACGGCTTTAGAAAGGTGCCCTTGTGATCACGCGTGGGGTGAGCGGTCTCATTGCCACGTGTGGTCGCTCCAGCAGGACTTACAGACACGGGGCAGAGCACCTCCCGTGGGAGCAGGGAGGATGGGATGGCGCGTTGTCGTCACAGACTCCAGCTGGACAAGTTAGAGCCGCCGGGGCGTGAAGCCCTCTGGCTCAGCCCTGATGCTGTGCAGAGGCCCCGGACCAGGGACCCTCAAGTGTGTGGTCAGAGAGTCTGGGAGGGCGGAACCGAGGCCTGGGAGGGGGCTGCCCAGAGAGAGAACGGAGGAGGGGAGGAGAGAGGAAATGAGTTGATTGGTCCTGAAATTTTCAAACAGAAAATGTCTATCCTGAAGTTGGGAATGGTGAGGTGAAAAAAGTGTATTCAGCTATTTTTTTTTTTTGCCGGGGGGAGGTGGTTGGAGAGGTGACGGGCTTCACTAAATCAAATCCGAACCTGTTCCGACTGGCCGAGGGTGCCAGCGAGGAACTCACAGCAGTGCGGTAGCCGAGACTGTTGGCCAGGACGTGAGCTCTTCCTGCCCGTGTGTAAAGGCGAGCAGTGGCCGCCCAGGGGCAGGTGTCCTCAGCAGAGCTCTGGTCCCGTGTCCTGGCTGACTCCGAACTCCCCCATCTATCTGGCTTTGCAGACCCTCTTCAGCCTCCCTGTCCCCAGATCACCCCGTCCAGCTCTTCTCCTTCGGCCCCCACTAGGAACTCCCAGGCTCGCTCTGTGTGATTTATTCGACTTTCTGTCCTTCTGATTCTAGCTTGAGCCCTCCGCTGCCTCAGAGTCCTCTTGGACCCACTGAGACATCTCTCAGGGGCCCCTGCCGGCCCACCCCCCACCCCCTGCTGGGGAAGGCCCATAACTTACCCTCCACAGCCCTGCAGACCCTGAGCTGCTCGGCTGTTGTCAGCGGGTCGGCTCAGGCGGTTCTCTCGGGGGCAGATGGGCAGCAGAGGACAGAGAAGGAGCCTTTCTCTGGGAGCAAGAAGCCTTACAGATGCCCCATGCCGTTGAGGGTGAGAAGCCTTGTAGGACCTGTGTCGTCAGGCCCTGGCCTCTCGGGGGCTCCATGTAAATGGGTTTCCAAAGGAACGAGGGGAACTTCACGCTGGCCACCTGTTGTCCGAGGGCCAGGTGAGCCTCGCCCTGTCTGGGTGAGTGGTCCTGAGCCGCTGTGTGTCCTGTGTGGACAGCCACATCATAGTTTCATCCTGCCATTTCCTTAGGGATCCTTGGGAAGGGAGTGTCACAGAAAAAGATGTTCCGAGTGAACATGCATTTGAGAAATGAAATGTTTTATGTGCGTACTTAGGCTTTGAGGAAAAGCACACGTATCTGGCCTTTTTACCTTATTTCCAGAGTCAAGAATTCTTGAATGTAGAAATCTTGGTGTTTCCCTGAGCTTTAATGCACAGGGTGTGTGTGTGGGCACATCGCTGAGAGCTGCTGGAAGTCCGTGGGTGCTCCTGTATGAGGCACACTGACCGCAGAGGGCTGAGTTTGCCCTCCCCGTTGCAGAAGCGTCGGGCCGTGGCTCAGGGCCCTCTGTCCAGTGCTCAAACGGGAAATCCTCGCACATTGAGCACGGGGAGCCGAGCCACCCCCGCCTGTCACACAGCCTGAGTTTGGGGAAGTGTTTGGCTTTGAAGCAGCCTTAAGCCTACTGACAGATAGTAGGTTCGTATCTGTGGGCCGAGTGACCGCGTGCAGAGTTGGCGTGTATATCCGCAAACTTCCCAAAAGCATTCTAGAAGGTTGATGAGAGGAGAAAGAGAGAGGGAGGGAAACCTATTTTGATACATTTTTACCTAATTGAGGAGAGACAAATCTAATTCTGAATTTTCAGAGAAATGAAAGAATTACCTACCCTTAAATTTCTTGGGTCTGAGGTCTTAGGGATAAAAAGTTGAGTTTTTAAAAGTTTTGCACATGGTCTACAATTTTCTGCATTGTTGTCATGCATGACTATACATATCAATTTCGGCTTCAGCAGCAAACATGCCTGTTGCTCCAGATTTTCATCAACTTACGTTTATTCCCTACATAGTAACAGGCTCATCAAAGGGCATATGCAGAGATAGGATGGCTGGTGGCACCGTCCCCTGTGCGTCTCAGCTGTAGCTCTCTCAGAGTGCTGGCCTGTGCACGTCAGCGCTGCGGGTGCTGGGGGTGAGCACAGTTGGGGTCTGGGCCTGGCTGGTTTCCATCCTCATGGTGCTTCTCCAGAGGCTTACAGACTTGTGTCAGCCACCACCTTCTGAATGTCAGGCCATGACCGGAGTCTGTTGTTCTCTCTATGGAGCAAAAGTGGAGACACTCAGAAAGTATTGTAAGATCTGAAAGGCAGGCTGTGACCCGTGAGCTTTTTTTCTGATGCTGTTCAGAAAAAGGTGATATATTTAGTATCAAAACTAACACCTGCTTCGAAAGAGGCCTAAGGGATAGGATGGTCTTGTTCTGAACTTCATAAAGAGCTGGTTTCTCATCTGTCAAGACACTGTGTCTTCATCTCAGTTATGCTAGACATTTAAATTTCTTATATATTACACAAATTTAAAGGTGACTTTGAAAGACAGCTTTCTAGTAGGGAGGAAGGAAAATAGCTCTTAGGAAGGTCCCCTCTGCTGCTGAATGTATTTGTAACTTGAGATTTCTGGTCTGTGTGCAGGAGACAGACCTCTGCAGTGAAAAAGAGACAGACAGACAGAAAGGAGAATGAAGGCTTTGTGTGTAATATACCTGGGCTACTCGGAAGCCACAGACAAGACAGTTGAATCAAGCTTTTCACTGAGGCAGCAGGTGCACCGGATAGAAAAAAAAAATTGTTCTTACTTGGCCTCTGATACCTGAACTCTTTGTTCTTACTTTGAGGGGTTGGATGCAAAGTAAATGTAAATATAAATTCTCCTACCCTTCCTGTGGCTCAGCACAAGCTTCTGTGATATGTGTCACTCACCATGTGTTCACCTTGACCTCAGCCCTCTCCTAAGGGGAAAGGGAAAGGTCCTTCCAGGAAGGAGGGCAACAGGTGAATTCATTGGCGACTAGAATCACGTTTGTGAGATACGTGCAGGGAGTAAGCGCTGACTTTACTTCCGCCAGAACCAACATGGCCAATGTGCTGTGGGGACAGGGATGTCTGTTTTCCCATTTAAATGCCTTGGACAGTCAGCTCTCAGGGAACTTGGGGGTCATCTCGAGAGACCTTGTCTTCCATTCGTGCAGTGTGTGGACTTCCAGAGAATTTATGGTGCCTCCCTGTGTTCCCCCAGGCCCTTTGGAAACAGTAGTCCATGTTGTATCAGGTGCCTAAGGAACCGCAACTTTGGCCTGCAGTAACTGGACCCATCGCGTAGAATTTATATAATTTCTGCGTGTGCCCAGAGGACGTTCTGGGCATGTGTGTATCTTTGTGAGGGCTGATAGGAAATCCCATGGACTGTGCCCATGTTTGTGTGATAGCTGCTGCTTGGAAGACAGTTGTGTGATAGTTGGAAATGAGACCTAGCACAGAAGGGGCACATGGCTGGAAGCCCGGCCTGGCGGGGTCCAGGTGAGGTTGTATCGCAGGGGTCCCACAATCTCATCTGAAAAGATCGCTTGGGCTGCATGTGTGGGTTCAGAGTTCAGGGTTTACTATCTTGCATTTATGTAACATTTTAAGTTACTCTGTTATCAAAAGAAAATAGATTAAGTTTTTAAAAAGCAAATGTGTGGTTATATAGAAAATTTAAGCAAAATAAAACTGGAAAGTGAAAATCCCGCTAAGCAAAGGCAACCACAATTAACATTTTAGAATAAAGTCTTTGTACATGTCACTTCCTGCACATTGTAAATAATTCATGTAAATGGGATCACGCAGTAGGTGCTATTTCTAACCTTTTATTCTTTTTCAATATTGTGGACATTATTTTAGATTCACAGGGATCACTTGAAGCAGAAAAGTCAGGCATTATTTCCATTTTATGGCTGTCAAAATGAGATACAGAGAGTCTCATCCAGGGTTACATAACTAATAAAGAAAGCCAAGGATTCCTATTCCTGACTTTGAGTGAAGTGCTAATTCTATTTTTCTGTTTATAAAGAACTCTTATTTAATGTGCCAAAGAAATTTTTTTTTCTCTGTATGTTAGAATTTCCCTTCTACTAGATTTTTGGGGTATGACTTAAATTCATCAGTGTTTTCAAACAGTCTTGGCTGCCTTCTTGCTTTACTGGGTTTTAAAGCCAAAAAATCAGGGCTTGGCGGGGTCCCCCAGGAGTGGGATCCCTCCCTCCTTCTCAGCACCGTTCTCTGCTGTCAGTACTGATGTGAAGCTGCTGGGGTTTCTCTCCAGTGATTCTTCACTTGGATTCTTTAAAAAGTGTTTTTCAGCCTGGGCGACATCAACTGTCTCTGCAGAAGTTAAGAGAAATTAGCTGGGTGGGTGGTACGATCCTGTAGTCCCAGCTACTTGGGAGCCTGATGTGGGAGGATCGCTTGAGCCCAGGAGTTCGAGGCTGCAGTGAGCTGTGATCACACCACTGCACTCCAGCCTGGGGGACAGAGGGAGACCCTATCTCTTCAAAAAAATTTTTTTATTGTTAAAGATAATAATAGCTAATGTTTATTGAGTACTTATGACATGCCAGATACAGGTACAAAATTTTTAACAGCTTTTTTTCATACTTAATTCACATACCGTATAATTCACCCTTTCAAAGCATAGCATTCAATGGTTTTTATTACTATTATATATGCAGAGTTGTCATCCATCAATACAATCCATTTTAGAACATTTCAACATTCTCAAAAGAAACCCCATGCTTATGAGCATTCACTACCCATTTCTCCCTTTTCCCCCAAGCCCTGAGCAATCAGTAATTATTTTCTGTCTGTAAATTTGCCTGTTCTGGACATTTCATATACACTGAATCAGACAGTATGTAGTCTTTTTGTGTTTGGTTTATTTCACTCCACATAGTGTTTTCAAGGTTCACCCCTGGTGTAGCATCCATCAGTACTTCATTTTTTATGGCTGAATAATTTTCTGTTATGTGGATATACCACGTTTTGTTTACCCATTTATCAGTTTGCAGACATTTGGGTTGTTTCCACCTTTTAGTTATCAAGAATAATGCTGCTGTGAACATCAGTGTGCAAGTTTTTGAGTGGACACGTTTTCCATTCCCTTGAGTATATATACCTAGAAGTGGGATTTCTGGGTCAAGTGGTAAGACCAAAAGGTTTTTAACCTTTTGAGGTACTGAAAGACAGTTTTCCGACGTGGTTGCATCCTTTAACATTCCCACCCGCAGTGTATGAGGCTTCCAGCTTCCCCACATCCTCACCACCACTTGTTCTCATTGGACTTTTTGATACTTGGACTCTCTTACGCAGTTATTTTTGTGGTAATTCTCAATGCTACTCAAAGCGGGAAGGGAGACTTATTTTGGTCCATGAGTTCATTCAGTTCCTTCTGTGCAGAAGCAGCACGTTCTGCCCTCAGTGCTTGTCCTGGGGGTTGGCCGTGCAGCCGGAGCGCGTGAAGCTCGTGCTCGACACTGGAGGTGCGCACTTCCTTTCTGCATTCTCTTAAATGTCAGGATGTGCCAGTGGATTGAAAAGTATTTTCCTTTGTAATGTCAAGTGTCCATTCACCTCTCCTGCCTCTTCTTATCCTCTCTTCCTCTTTCCCCAGGGACCTCGAAGCCAGAGCGCAGAATGAGTTCTTCCGGGCGTTCTTCAGGTTGCCGAGGCAGGAGAAGCTGCACGCGGTCGTGGACTGCTCCCTGTGGACGCCGTTCAGTCGCTGCCACACTGCGGGGCGGATGTTCTCCTCCGACAGCTACATCTGCTTTGCCAGCAGAGAAGACGGCTGCTGTAAGGTCGTCCTGCCGCTCAGAGAGGTAGACGCTGCCCTCCTGGGTGCTTCCAGAAGCAGCCTGTCGTCCTTTGAGCCCACAGTTGCTGGCTCGTAGATGCAGCGTGGGAGGGGATGTTCAGACCGCATGGCTTTGCCACCTAAAGAAGGGTGACTAGATGGCTGGGCTTCTCGAGGGAAGCATGGCCTGAACTGGACCGCTACCCATTTGGCCATTGCTTTTCCTGTTGTTGCTGTGGCAACCTGAAATCTGCCTAGAAGTGATTGGTGAAAACTACCCCCCACATTGTTGATAAAGCTGTTATTAAAAAGTACATGCCTAGAAATTAAAGCTTTCCTAGCAGCTCTTGGAAATGAATCCTCCCCTTTCACCTACTAAAAAAAGAAAAAAAAAAGTGATCTACAAAAAGCACCACCTTTTGAAAATAAATGGTAAATTGCTTGGCTTTTATACTCTCCTGGGACTTCAGTTAAACATTTTAAAATACTTTCTCTAATATGGCTCAGATCCCTTCCCCCATATAAAATGCTATAATTCTCTTTTTGGAAATGGGGGAAACCTGCCTTTACTTCTAGGTCTGAGCATCTCAGTCCTTGGGTTTTCAGGGCACCTCCGCTGAGATACTACCCACAGCTCTGCCAGACCTCCAGACTGCTCCTCCTTGTAACATGGGTACTGAGTTCTGCTCTCTGGAAAAATTCAGAACTCTTCTATTCACGTGATTGCTTACCTCCATGTCATTATTCTGTACTAGATGCCTTCATTTTACAAATATGCTTGCTTATCAGGGGAACAGGAAGTCCAGGAGCTACCTGGTGACATACACATAACAAGAAATGATCATTTTAACCATTTAAAGTGCATGATTCAGTGGCAGTAAGTGCATTCACATTGCTGTGTCACCGTTGGCCACCATCCATCTCCAGAACTTTTTTGTCTTCCCAAACTGAAGGTGCACCCATTAAACAACAGCTCCCCTCCCCCTCCTCAGCCCCTGTCAACCCCCATTCTACTTCCTGTCCATGAATGTGACTACTTTAGGTACCTCGCATGAGAGGATTCAAAACAATATTTGTCCTTGAGACTGGTTTATTTCACTTAGCATAATGTCCTCAAGGTTCATCCATGTTGTAGCATGTGTCAGAATTTCCTTCGTTTTTAAGGTTGAATAATATTCCACCGTATGGACAGACTGCATTTTATTATGTATTCATCTGTCAACGGACGCTCGGGCTTCTTCCCGCTTTGGGGATGGTGACTAATGCCACCGTGTACACTTTCTAACTTTGGCATCAGTTTCTTATTGCAGTTGTTTGGTGCTGCCTCCTGTCTTGGGATAGTTTCTGACCCTCCTTCCTTCTCGCCATCCTGTCTTGGCAACAGGTGGTGAGCATCGAGAAGATGGAGGACACGAGCCTGCTGCCTCACCCCATCATCGTGAGCATCAGGAGCAAAATGGCCTTCCAGTTCATCGAGCTCAAGGACAGAGACCGCCTGGTGGAGGGTCTGCTCGTGAGGCTGAAGCAGGTCCACGCCAATCACCCCGTGCACTATGACACCTCCACAAATGACGATGTGGTATGGTCCTTCAAAACAGATTTCATATGCTGAAAATCCCTTTTCTGGCCGTGTCTGGGGCAGTGGTCTCCAAAGTGGGTGCACATGAGGAGGTTCACCTGGGAGAAGACGATGGCAGAGGCCACCAGGCCGTGTCTAGTCTCGTGTCACGTCTGATACGCTGGGTGTCCTGAGTGGGCGTTGCACAGATTAGGGGGGTGATGGGAAATCACCCCACAGCTTGGAGGAGGTAACGTGTGACACCGTCCTCACAGGTTAGAGGGGTTGACACTCCGCCCCTGAGGCTCAAGGGGATGACATCATTTCAGGGCAGCCATAACCTGCCGAAAGAGAAGCTTCGTCATCCTTTAGGTTGGGCGGCTGGGGCCTAGCCTGCTGTTCTTCCCATCCGTCCTCTTTCTCAACTCTCTTCACCCTAAGTAGTGAGGGGGAGAAAAGGAGACGCAGCCTCTCTGTCCCTAGAGCTGTTTTCTCAAGGTCGTCGTCCCCAGTTCCAGAAGCTGAAGGGTGGCTGAGGCTGCCCATGAGGAATTGCCTGAGGACCCAGCTCTGGGAGCCATAACAGCCTCCTCGGGAGAACACTGTGGGGCCGTTTCTTCCTGAGGATCGAATCCTGTTGGGTTTGATAGTTAGTGTGTTCCCCCTTGAGTAGTTTAAGTCTATTACGCTTGTGCAGCCAAAAGCAAAACAGAGACTGTCCTGTGATTAAAACAATGACTTTCTTCTTTATCTCTCTCTCTCTCTTTTTTTTGTTTGCTATGCAGACTTCACCTGTGTTTTATTCAACAAGCATATGCAGTGACCACAGGTTTGGGGATCTTGAAATGGTGTCGTCTCAAAATAGTGAGGAGAGTGGGAGAGAGAAGAGCCCATTGCTGCACCCCGATGCCCTGGTCACCGTCTTCCAGCAGTCGGGTGGCCAGAGTCCCGACTCCCGAATGGTAGGTGAGGTGGCTCTGCCCTTTCTGGCCCCCCAGTGTGGAGCCGTGGGCGTGGGTGGTTGCCAGGATGTCTGACCAGCTATGGAACGTGGCACCCGTTCACGCCAGCTCCGTAGGGCCCTGGGAGAGTGGATTGGCACAGGTTGCCAGGTGACCTTGGGGAGCTAGAGCTTCTCCCTCTTGTCCTCATTGGTGAAAGGTAAAAGGGGTCCGTTGACCTGGTCCGAGGACGAAGGGGGCTGTCCTCCCCACCTGCCCCGCAGCGGCTCTTGGCTGCGCGGCCCTAGGAGCCCGCAGTGTGGCCCTGTGTGGTTTGCAGGTACAGGACAAGTCTGCTTTTTTTGTCTCTGGGACAAAAGGTCACCTGTCTTCCAGTTTTACTGAAAATACTTTTGCTGTATTTACTTACAGTTTTCTTCTTTGTAGGGAGAATTTGAGGCAAATGTCACATACAGTCGGGTAAAGTGACTGGAAATTATACTTGGAAATAGAGCCACGGCAGGTGGGATGCTATGTTGTACCATGAGTGCCAGCCAGTGGCTTTGAATATTACTACCCCAAGCTTCTTTTTGGTTACTTAATGGCTCCTGTAGATTGATTGGTTAGCTTTATTTGTCGAAAAATGAGCCTTCTCACATGGCTTTACAAATGGATGCTTAATTAACTCTTACTGACTAAATGCATGAGAATATTGAATGTGTGTATTTATTTCTCCCATTCTTGGAGAATACAGATAATTAAAGGCAAATATAAATATCTTGTTTAAAGGCACCAGACACTCCTACCATCTAGGGATAATTTTAAAGTATTGTCGGTTGCCTAGAGAAATGGTATCTTTCTCATTTCTGTTAATGAGAACAACAATTATTTTCAGGTTTTGGTTTTCCCTTTGGCTGTCAGGAAGCTCAGGGCAAATTGTGATGCCCTCTTGTTCCCCTTTGCCCTCTGAGCTGACCAGGGTTTTAGTAGCCGCCTTGGCAGTGACATCCTGAGGAAGCTTCCCCTGACGTCCCCATCCCCCTTCCACCTAATTTGGGCTACTTTAGTATTTGGACTGACATAGTATTATTATCAACCTTGTCAAGGAAATTGCATTTTATTTCTGTGAATACTCCCACTGGGTTCTGAGCTCCTAGGGGGCTGGTATTCTGTGTTATTCATCTTTCCATCCTCTATGCCTAGTTAGGGGTTCAAAATTATTTGCTCTTGAATACAGGTGTCATTGCCTGTCACCACTGGCCTCTCTGTTCACAGAGGCAGCACTTCCTCCATTATGGGTCGTGTGTCAGCTCTGGTGGCGGGTGAGGCTGGGCTGCTTTGTACAGTAAGAATGTTTCCGTTCCCAGTCCAGAGAACAGATAAAAGTAAGCCTGTGGAACGACCACTTTGTGGAGTATGGCAGAACCGTGTGTATGTTTCGCACAGAGAAGATTCGGAAGCTCGTAGCCATGGGGATCCCTGAATCTTTACGTGGAAGACTTTGGCTCCTTTTCTCAGGCAAGTGTTTCTGGTGTTTTAGGCCAAATGTTGTTATTTTTGGAGTGGACGCAGGAACAAGCCCTAATCTGAGCAGTGTGCGTACATGCCGACGAAGGCATCCATCTTTGGATCGTTCCTGTGGATTCCCAGCTGGAGACTTGGGAGCCCTTACTGTCCTGGCGGTGGGACTTGGTCAGGTTGCCCGAGGCCTCTGGGCTGCTCAGTAAATGCGAGGTGTGGGCCAAGTGATCTCCCTTCCTTTAAAAACGACTTTATGAGTTTCTACGTAGCGCTCAGAAGTCTCTGGAAGTGAAGTGTCTTTATAGGATGTGCCCTCTGAGACAGACTAGACAAAAGGATCCTCAGACGTAGTTGGCCGGGGGTCGAAACACATCCTCAGAGCGTGGTTCACGGGTCCTTCCTCCTTGAAGACGTGTGGCGGCCATGAGGCAAAATGGCAGACTTCTCTCCTGTTCCATTTCCTCCTCCTCCACCACCGGACCCATTCGGTGGCGGGACCTCCTCTGCTGCTGTTGGCTAACATCTGAGAGTCCCTTACCGGAATGTTTCTTGATGGGGCCAGACTTCCCGAGACTTCCTGAGTGGGCATCGTCTGTCTCTCCATGTGGCCTGTGAGCGGCGTGTCCTGCTTGGCGAAGGAGCTGGGAACCCCGGGGGTGGGAAGGGAAGGCCCCTGCCATCCGATGGTGTGACTTTGCTGCTCGTTTTGGGGTGCTGTGGGAGGCATGGTGAGGGGTCCCTTCCCAGATGCCCCTGTGGTGCTCGTGTCAGCAGGGAGGCTCCCAGAGGCTGAGCTTGCGTACCTGTCCCCTCCCTGCTCACTCCTCCTGGAATCAGAACCTTCCCTCGTCCTCCCTCATGCCAGCCTCATGTTGGTTCCTCAGCCCTCCATTATCCCTCTCCTCTCTCCTCCCCGTCTGCCCCCAAAATAACCCCTCTCGTCTCCTCTCCTGCCCGAGACGCGCAGACACGGATTCCATGCTTCCTGCACACCCAATGGCATTGGCGTCGCGCCGTTGTGCCCCGTGCCGAGGCACCTGCCGCCTACCAGAGACACACCATCAAAGCGCTTCCTTTTTAAATTGAAAAATGTCTTCTGTATTTTTGTACATAATAAAATATGTGTATTCATAGTTGGAAAATAAGAGTATGGATAGGCAAGCAAAGAAGGTAACATTTCTCATCCTCCTCCTGGAGGTGACACCTGTCACCCTTGGCCTGCGGTCTTCTAGATCCCTGTTGTACGTACACACACACTTTGCACATGGGTCCGTGTTCTCATATTTTCACGTGGGACTACGTGATCCCGAGTTTATGCAGGACTATCTTTCTCAGTGAGTGAATATATCCTTTGTTGACAGGAAGATCACTGTAGTGTTTAAGCTGTTGCTGAACTTTTAGCATAAACGCTGGTTGTCACTCGTGGATGCCGCAGCCACTGCGCAGCAGAGCAGGTGGGAGTCACAGGCAGTGACTGCAGGCCGGACGGCAGAGGAGGGTGTTTTACTACCCCCAGCAGAATTTCAAAATGTTGACTAGTGGTTAAAGACAGCATCGGGCCCCCTTCTGCTCCCTGCTGCCCTCAGCCCCGCCTCGCTGCCAGCCCCAGGAGGGCCGAGCCCGAGCCCATGGGCGCCCGGTGCTGGCTGACGAGCAGTAGAGTCTGAGCCCAGTGCTCCTGCCTCCGTCCCTCCATCCCGCCTGCCTGGTAGAGGCCTGGGCAGTGGCTCTGGCGGTGGTCGGCTGGCCTGGGGAGGAATTTTCTGTGCTTGGTCTTCCTGCTGTGGTTTGTGCAGGAAACCTGACCTTCAGAGTTCCGGGCTGGCCCCTCTGTAGCTGTCAGCTTTGCTGCATCACAGCTGGTCCTTCTCTCGTGCTTTACACTGGACGCTCCATGTAATTTCTTGTTGAGTTAATGCACGAAAGCTGTGTGTGTGTATATATGTGTGTGTATGCTCCTCCTATTACTAGGGAATACAGCTTACTAAAAACATACTAAAATTATTTTTATTAGGACCCTTTTTCACCTCCCTCTCTATAAGGTCATTCTTAGAAAAGCCACCTTATTTCTTTTTTTCCTTTCTCTTTTCTGTTTCTCGGACTAGGCTACATGGCAGAAATGAATTCCTTTTGGTGGCGTGTGTTCCCAAAATATTTTGTGTCCCTCAATAAGTAGCATGAATCCGTGGGGTCCCCTGACGGGACGTGCCCCGTCCCCGTAGTGACACTACCCTGGTAATCGCTCCCCCTTGAAACATTGCTTTTGAAACTCAGACGCTGTGACGGACCTCGCCGCGCACCCCGGCTACTACGGGAATCTGGTGGAGGAGTCCCTGGGGAAGTGCTGCCTGGTGACCGAGGAGATAGAGCGGGACCTGCACCGCTCCTTGCCCGAGCACCCCGCCTTCCAGAACGAAACGGGGATCGCTGCCTTGAGGAGAGTCCTGACGGCCTACGCCCACCGGAACCCCAAGATCGGATACTGCCAGGTGAAGTGCGCACCAGGCGCGGAGACCCCCACTCTGTGCCACTCGTTCACCCTCCCAGCGCCTGGTTCCGTGCCCAGCCCTGAGAGCTGTCGTGTGAAGGCACCGTGCTTGTTCCTTTCCCTGAAAGAACATATCGAATAAGGGCCAGAGGAAATCATCTTTGGATTGTCAAACAAGCTGATAATTTGAGATTTAAAAATCTACCCAGTGCCTGGAAAGAGCAGCGTCCGTGCGGAGTGATGGTGCACGAGCAGCAGGGCAGATGTGGACTTCACTGCCCTGTCCCGCTCAGCTACAGGATGGGATTTGTAGGGCTTCCCAACCTCGACAGGAGTTATGTGGGTTATTTAAAATGGCAATGTGCTTGGGGAGGAGAAAGATGATCAGGGCTGATCAGTTTCCTTCAGGAGGTAAGATGACGTCCTTTGAGCCGGTCCTGACTTGAGGGGCACGGTCAGCAAAAACAAAATGAAACTCAGGTTTTCGCTGCTGCTATTTTAACTAACACAAGACTGGCTTAAGTGAAGCTTCTGACATTTAAACATTTAAGGATCCAAACTTTGCTTTCCTATGAATAAGCAAAATTAATGGATGAATAAAGGTGGGCGGGGGATGTGTCTGTCTGAACACACACAGGGAGTAGCTGGATTTGATCCAAGCCTGAGACTTGCACCACGGCTGAATCCCACATGGCTAGACGGGGACTGAAGGGTGTCCAGTGTTCAGACAGGTGTGTCTTGTCAGGACCCTGTGGAGGTCATGGTCATTCCACTTCCCAGTTGTCAGTATGGATGGGGTGTGCTGCACCTCTCACCTATAAAATCTGTACTTTTGCGGATCATTCAGGCTTGTGTGTTCTTAATGCCTCTGTGGCATCAGTGGACTGGCTGGTAACTGTCCCTCCTCTGACCCCCCGAGCAGTCCATGAACATCCTGACCTCCGTGTTGCTGCTGTACGCCAAGGAGGAGGAAGCCTTTTGGTTGCTGGTCGCCGTGTGTGAGCGGATGCTGCCCGATTACTTCAACCACCGGGTGATCGGTAAACCACCTCCCCTCCTCCTCTTCTGTGTCTGGGAAACACTGACAAGGCCTGGGCAAGACATTTACCGTCAGTCCTGTTTGTGACATCCCACTGAGCTAGTCTCTCCGCAAGCATGGTTTGACTCTTGACTTTGCAAAGCTAAGTTGGGTACTGTAATTCTCTGCTCAGTTCTGGCCACATGGTGGGCCAGGGTAACCCAAGTACAGTCCTGCTACACACCTTACAGATTTTGGATTGAAAACAAGCAAACAAACAAATGGTTTTAGAGGGACAGCCAAACTTACAAGGACAGGAAGATCCCCAGGTCCAAGAAACAAGTCAAAAAGTGAAAGCCAGAGTGGTTTGTGCTGATGCCATGGCCTGGAAGGGGGTTGGAGGTGATGGGATTCTTCTCGGTAGCCCCGGGAGCTTTTGTCACTAGGAGGGGAGGTGAGTGGGTTGGTGCTGGAGACCCTCGAGGTCTACACTAAAGGACAGATGTGGAAGAGCCCCCCACTTCCATCAGGAGATCGTAGGAAAGCACGTTTGTTGCTTTCTGGGCTCTGGGTAAACCTACAGCCCTGTTATGCTCCGCACTGGTGCCTCTGTCTTTCATGTGGTTGAGATTTGAACATGCACTACCTCTGTGGTCCTGCACCCGCCTAGTGGGGAAAACAATACAAAAGTTATCTGGGGTTGGTGATCCTCTTAAGGACACTTCTTAGTAATCCAGGTGAAGGATAGAGGCGGCCTAAAATTAGGGTGGCAGCTTGGGAACAGAAACAAAAGAACCAATTTGAGGCAGAATTTGGCAACTGACTGGATGTATCGGGCAAGGCAGGAAGGTGCTTGTGAAGACCATGTCCTAAGACTTGAAGGATGTGATGACCACTGGGAGGAAGGTGGGGCTGGCAGGTGGGTGTGATTGGCTGGGATGGCAATGACAGCTTTGTGCCCCCTGGACAGGGGATTCATAGGCTCCCTTCCCTTCTCACTTTGTTGTGGGAGGTGGTGCAAGGTCCAAAGTAGCAAGAAATGATCAGAACCTGGGTGTCACCAAGAAGCATGTCTAGGCCATTGTCAAAGCCACTGTTTGATGAGTGTTGCTGTGTGACAGCTCATACTCAGCAGTGACCAGCTGGACCCTCCGTGATAGTGGGTGATCACCACCTCCAGACAGGATGGAACATTTCCATCAGAAATTTCCCTTCTGCCTCTTCCCTGCCATAGGCAACACTTGGCACTGATTTCTATCCTCATGGGTTAACTTGGCCTACTCTTGAACATTGTGTAAATGTGGCAATAGAGACTGTAGTCGTTTGTGTCTGGCTTCCTTCACACAACGTCATAGCTGTGAGAGGCATCCACCTTGTGGGTGCAGCAGTGGTCTGCCCCTCTTTGTTGCTGAGCAGTAGTTCGCTGTGTAGTCATGCCAGGATCTGCTTGTCCAGTACCTGTTGGTGGGCATTCGAGTTGTTTCCAGTTTTGGAATATGATAAAGTACCAATGAACATGCACATATAAGTGTTTCGGGGAATATATACTGTCATTTTTCTTGGGTTTTTACCTAGGAGTAGACTTGCTGGGTCATAGGTCAGATACATGACTTAATAGGAAACTATCAATTTTCCAGAATGGATGTAAGGTATTTATATATCTCATACCAGCAATGCATGAGAGTTCCAGTTGCTCCACATCCTTGTCAACACTTGGTATTGTCTTTTTAATTTTAGCCATTCTAGTGGATAAGAAATGGTATACATCATGGTGGTTTTAACTTTCATTTCTCTGGTGATTAATGATGTTGAACATACTTCCCTATGCATGCTAACCATTTGTTTATCATTTCATTTGAGTGTCTGTTCAGATCTTTAGCCTATTTAAGAAAAATTGGTTGTTGTTTTCTTATTAAGTCAAAGGGAGTTCTTTATGTTGGACAACAGACTTTTGTCAATATATGCATTGTAAATATTTCTCCCAAGCTTAAAGCTTGCATTTTCATTTTATTAGTTGTGTCTTTTGAAGAACAGCAGTTTTAATTTTGATGAAGTTCAGTTTTCAATTTTTTCTATGCTTAGTACTTTTTATGTCCTAAGAAATTCTGCCCTTTGCCTGTATGTTCTTGTAGAGGTTGTTTATAGTATTAGCTTTTATACTTAGGTCACTAATTCATTTCAAATATGTTTCTCTATATAGTGTGAGACAAGGGTTTGGGTTTCTTCCCCCCTCCCACCCCCCGTCCCATGCCAATATCCAGGTGATTGGGCACTATTTTTTGAAAAGAATATCGTTTACCCGTAGAATTACCTTGGTCACAGTGTCAAAAATCAATGAACTAAGTGTGAATACTTTTCTGGACTCAAATTTTGTTTCATTGTTCTAGTTACATCAGAGTAATTTTATTTCCAACTTGAATCCTGCCCCAAACAGCGCTCTATGGCCTTCCTTTTCCAGGGGCTCAAGTGGACCAGTCTGTCTTCGAGGAGCTCATCAAGGACCACCTCCCGGAGCTGACGGAGCACATGAACGACCTCTCAGCCCTGGCGTCCATCTCTCTCTCGTGGTTTCTGACTCTGTTCCTCAGCATCATGCCTCTGGAGAGTGCGGTGAATGTCGTAGATTGTTTCTTCTACGATGGGATCAAAGCCATCTTCCAGCTGGGGCTGGCTGTGCTGGAAGCCAACGCCGAGGAGCTGTGTGGCAGCAGGGATGACGGCCAGGCCTTGATGGTCCTCAGCAGGTGGGCTTTGCCACGTGCTTCCGTGGCTACTTGGGCACGAAGGAGGCAGCTGGGACTCTGGAAGACCGCAGGAGGAGGCGGCCGCAGGTGCCCAGCCGTGCCATTGCTGTGGCAGTTTTCTGTTCCACTCTGCCTCTCGCCAGCTGTCACCCTGTGGCTCCCCCAGGGTGGGGTTGGGTGAGAGGGTCCAGGAAGAGGAGGGATTTACATGCTTTTCTCTTAGAAGATTGAATATCTTGCAGCCAGGTGGACTCACAGTGGCCCTGAATGGGGCTGAGGGGACACCAGGCAATGTGAGCCTCAGGCAGCCAGCTGAGGGGTTCAGGCATTTTATGTGTAGGGATGGTGAGCTGCAGTGAAGGCAAAGTCACGCTAGGATGAGCGCTAAAACCCAGCTCTCTAGGAGCTGAGGGCGAGTTGAATGACGTTTAAGGAGGGCATTCTCTTTCAGAATAGCATGGAAGCTTAAAATTGCATGTATGCCCAGGATTTTGTGCTTGCTTTACTGGAGGGTTTCAGCCTCCTGGAAACCTACACATGGAGTCCAAGAGGCAAGCCTGGCTTTGTGGCTGTCTGTCCCTTTTCTAAGCAGCCTTGCCCCCCTCCCAGTGTCAATGTTTGCAGGTGCTCGGGCACGTTTAGTGCCTGTGAAGATGGTGGGTGTTGTGGGATGCCTGGGTGAGGGTCCTGGGCTTTGACTGGGTGGTGTGCTCAGGTTTCTAGATCACATCAAGAATGAGGATAGCCCGGGGCCACCAATTGGCAGCCACCATGCCTTTTTCTCTGACGACCAGGAGCCCTACCCTGTGACTGACATTGCTGACCTGATCCGGGACTCCTACGAGGTAAGGGGAGCCCCTGCCCCATGCCCCGGCCCCTCACCCTCTCAAGAGATGGATGCAGAGGGAGTTTTCTTGGGCCACCTTCTATTTCCTCTGTTTGGACACAGCGGGGCACCCTGTGAGCTAGTGGTCCCCCGTTTCCCTGCAGAAATTTGGAGACCAGTCTGTGGAGCAGATCGAGCACCTGCGCTGTAAGCACAGGATCAGGGTCCTCCAAGGCCACGAGGACACCACAAAGCAGAACGTGGTGAGTAGAGGATGCCTCACAGCAGTGCTCACAGAATTCAGGAGCTAACCCAGGAGTGCATGTCCCTTTTCGTCACATGACATGAGAATGCCAACTTGGTGTTTTTTTTTTTTGCATTGCATTAAAAACTTAGGGGTGACATAGGGTGGAAATAGCAAGGGTTTTTGGAATCGGATTGTGAGCATGTTAACCACCGTGAGCCTCAGTTTCCCCGGTTGTACAGTGGGGATAACAGTCCCCACTGCGCAGGACTAGTGAGGTGTGGCGTGCAAAGTGCCCGGCACAGATGGCCTGCAGCGGGTGCTGCTGTTGTTCAGAAGGCTCTTCCTGCCCATGCTGTGGTCCTGCCAGCTACTTAGCTTCTGTCAGGGTTAATACGTTTGTCCCGAGGCACTGCCGTGTGACTTGGGAAGAGGTTGAGGGTGAAATAGCCGAGAAGGATACTGGAAAGTCATCTTTACGTCACATGTAGGGGCCATTGCACGCGGGAAGCGGGGAACACGGGTCCTTGTTCCTCACGAGGAGGGGCGTCCTTGCCTCCCTCTGATGTCTCCAGGGGTGCAGGCCTAGAATTCTCTCTGTCACTGTTTATCTTTCCTTCAGCTCCGAGTTGTTATCCCGGAAGTCTCAATTCTTCCTGAAGACCTAGAGGAACTCTACGACTTATTCAAGGTATGAAAATCTGGGAAGATGAGGGAGGTGCCGGCCCAAGCCACTGTGCCCATCCTGCCTGGGGTGAGTGTGGCTGCCGCGGGCTCTGCCGTGTGCCTGTTCCGGGTGGCAGAGGCTGGAGCTGCCCTGCCGCCAGCTCTGTCTTAACTTCACCCTCTCGCTTCTACCCAGAACCTCACCCTCTCCCTCCGCTCTGGAACCAGCCCCCCGCCTGGCATCTGGGAGGGGGGAGCTGGGGTGCTCCTGGGCAGCCCTGCAGCCTGGCGCGGCCCAGGCGCTGAAGCTGCTGCCTACTGTCCTGGTGGGCTCTGGGTTCCTAGTCTGTGGGAGATGAAACAGCGACCCTATTGGAATCATCACCTGGTATACTTTTTAATTACGTGGTCCCAGCCCACAATAAGTGGTCCCAGCCCACAATACGTGCACCCGTGATACACGTATGCATATTTTTGTATTTGCGTGGTGGGTATGCATGCTAGTTGACGTTGTATTTTTTCCTCAGTGCTGTTGTTAACACTCTCCCATGTTACCACGTAGTCTCAGTCATTTTTGGATAACTCTGATCTATCATATTGGTAACACTTAACATAGTAAAGCAGATGTCAAATATTTGGATATTTACATGGAGTTCTAGGTTTTGCTACTTAAATCATCCCATGAAGAGCCTCTTTAGGCATCTCACTGGAAGTTTTCTGGCTCGAAACAGTAAATGAAAATGAAGAGGAGAGGCAGACACCATGGTCCCCTCTTGCCGCCCTGGAGGGAGGAAGAGGGAGGAAGCACAGTTGCACAAAGCAGGCCTGACCTGGTTGCCTTCGTGCCTGGTTCGGGCCTGTCCCAGAAGTCACTGCAGTGGCGTGGTGTGTTAGTGGATTCCTGGCACCCTCCCTCCTAATGAGCAGGATGTGTGGTGAGCGCAAGCTGGTCCTCGCCTCCCATAAACATTGCCTGTTTGCAAGTTTTATTGTTTCCTTTGTTGCATGGAGACAACATACACGAAGTCAAAGGTTACTTGGCATCCCAACCCCCAACCTCTCTTTGGCTTTCAAGAAGGGAAAACGGAATACTAGAAACATAAAAGCAGGGAAACAAATGATGTGTTGTTTTGTTTTATTATTTTTAACTTTTATTTATTTAGGGCTACTTTTTCTCAAGTTGAGAGAACAGGAGACATCACAAATCTGAATTTATGTAATTTAATGGATGGCTTTAAATTAACAATAAAAATGAATTTTTTTAAGTACCAACCACATGGTTCATGTTTCATAGGAAGGAATATTTAGAGGCACCTCCTGTCTCTTGAATCGGAATTTCATTTTCTCATGAGAAAGGGCCACATACAAAAAACCCTACACTGTTTTATTAATATAAATGTGTGATAGGTTCTTCTTAAGGAATCCATTCCTCCACTTCATTCCATCCTTCCCTAAACCTGGAATGTGCAGACATGGCCATTCTCTGTGTCAACACGCCATAGTCAGCTCTGACCGGCTTCTTTAAATACTCTTCCCATTGAAGATGAACAGTGTGGTTGGTACTTAATGAAATTTATTGTTAGTTTAAAGCAGTCCTTTAAGTTACATAAATTCAGATTTGGGACATCTCCTTCCCTCTCAAGTAGGATGTGAACAGTATAAACATAGACTTAGTCCCAAAAGCTACTCCTGTAGACACCCAGGACCTGAAATGGTGCCTTATGGATTCCACAGACATGTTCTTTCTGACGTTCAGCTATATTCATCTACTGTTGCTGATTACTATGCTTTAGAGAGTGCTTGGTCTCGTTAATATTATTTTGCTTTCTTCTTAAGACTTGTTTTCAAAATTTAATTGAAAACATAAAATAAAATTGTACCTTACCATTATTATACCTTACCAAAATTATACTCTTACTGTAACAAAAAGAAAAATAGGCCAACGTGGTGGCTCACGCCTGTAATCCCAGCACTTCGGGAGGCCAAGGTGGGAGGATCGCTTGATGCCAAGAGTTCAAGAGCAGCCTGGAGAACATAGCGAGACCCTGTCTCTACAAAAAATTTAAAGAAAGAAAGAAAAACAAACTTTTAAGCAAGAAATGAAAGGGCCTTACCCTATGCTACTATAGTCCTACCTCACACAGGTATTTACTATTAATAATATGGTTAATATCTTGCCTGATTCCCCCTTATGTTATGATACACACATGCATACAATATATACATACAAACACCCACCTTTTCCCTCACATGAAAGTAAGATTGTGCTATACATAGTGGCCTGCAATTTTTTTTTTTCAGTTGACCATATATCATGGACTTTTTTCTAGATCAGTATCTACAGATCTTTTCTCATGCTTTTTTAGAGATTGCACAATTTCCTCGTAGGGCTGAACTATGATCTATTTAATCACCCACCTGTCGAGGGACATTTGTGTTGTTTCCAGGTGTTGCTACTGTATAAACAGCATCACACTGAGCACCCTACGCATTTATCTGGACACAGTCCTGCTGTTTCTGTAGAATGGGCTCCTCTAGGTGAAAATGTCGGGTCATGGGGGATGTACATGCCAAATTTTAGTCGATACTGCTATTGAGTATTTTTGATTTTTTAAATTACCATCGCACTGATGATATCTGCGAGGGCTCATTTCTCCACATTGCACACCTGCCCTGCATTTAATATCATGGATCTTTAAAACTTTTGCTAGTCTGGTAGAAAACTGGATTTCATTTTAATTTAAACTTGTTTACTCATTAACGAGGTTGAGTACCATTTCATGGGTTTATTGGCTAATTGTATACTTTGTGAAATCACCAGTTCATATCCTTTGCCTATTTTTATACTAGTTTGTTTGCTGTGGGACTCTGTGAACTAGCTGTCTTAGTCCTTAGCCTGCGTATCACAACCGCACTCTTCTGCGTTTACAGGCCTTTAGCATGACAGTGTGCACCAATACGCATGGAGATTTCTAGTGTGTCTTGGGTCTTTAGGAAAAGAAATTTATTAGATCTTTGTTTCACACTTAAAAGTTCTTGTGGTGCGTTTTTTGATTGTAATGGCTATTTAAACAACGTAGCTGCAGTGAGTATGACCACAGAAGTCTAAATGGCATTCTGGCTTCCAGTCAAGGGCATGCGCTGCAGATGGCAGCATCTGCACTTGTTTCGGTCCCGTTTTCTGGACAGAGGGCCTTGATGCTGTACAGAACCCTGGAGTCCCTGGGAACCATTTCAGGCCTTTGTGAGTTGAGATGTCCAAGGAGGTGCTCTAGCGTGGGTGTAAGCGATGCATTCTGAAGAGGCTAACCTGGTCCTCGGTGGCAGGACCAGTTTTGATTGTGTTAGTTTTCAGTCTGTTCTCAAGACTGCAACTTGCCTTTTTTTTTTTTAAACTTTAAAAATTGCTAATATATTCATGTTCAAAATTCAGAAATTATAAAAATATGCAGTAAAACCAATGTCCTTTGTTCCTTTTGTATCCTGTAGATTTGTCTAGTCCTTTTTGATTTTCAAATAATACAATTTGAAGTGAAAATATCAGAATGAAAACTCTGTCTTCTATAATTAAAACCGTCAACTGAACTGTGCATTTTAAAGTGGTTAGAATGGTATTTATGTGCTACATATTTTACTACAATGAGAAAAAAAGAAACCTTAATAACAAAGGAAAGAAAAAGGTGTCAAAATTACGTATTCATGTGGGCAGGGACTGTAGGGTGACAGGGAAACACTTTTCCAGGTCTGGTTAGAGTGGTGGGTGGTGAGTAGTTGAATGTAGTGTTGCAGCATCGCTCATTTGACAAGCAGTGCTGCAAGAGCTGAGGCGGGCCATGAGAGAGGGGGCGCCGGCCTTGACTCTTTCCCACGCAGCCTCCCGTGGCACTGCTGTGTGGCACAGCCCTCTCTCCCTCTTGTTTTAAGAGAGAGCACATGATGAGCTGTTACTGGGAGCAGCCCTGGCCTGTGGCCCCACGCCACGACCCCAGCAGGCCCTACGCCGAGCAGTACCGCATAGACGCCCGGCAGTTTGCACACCTGTTTCAGCTGGTCTCGCCCTGGACCTGCGGGGCCCACACGGGGATCCTCGCTGAAAGGACTTTCCGGCTCCTGGATGACAACATGGACCAGCTCATCGAATTCAAAGCATTTGTGGGCTGTCTGGGTATGACTCTGGGTACTGCAGGGAGTTGACGTGGGTAGGAGTCAGTGAGCTGGAGACAGAGCACAGCGTGGGGGCAGGCAGATGTGCACAGTGAAACACTTTTGTAACTGGCCTCACGTGATTTTGTGATTCTGAGATTTTGAAATGTCACCCTGCAGGCTCCTCCCAGGACCACGTCTGTGCTTCCTGAAGTGGGGGTGGGGAGAAGGGCCCAGGCTCTTAACATACGAGGCCATTCACCTTGTGTCCTTGATGCCCAGGGTGTGGCAGGGGGCTTGTTGGGAGCCACGTTTTTAACCTTTAGTCCATAAAATTAAAATCTTTCAGAAAGTATGAGGCCAGACAAGATTCACAAGGTTTCCTTGTGGCTCACACAGTCAGCAGCCTGGGCCTTTAACGTTTCTTTGCTAACAGGGTGTGTGTCTGGGGCAGGGGAGTTAGGGTGGCAGGTGTCGACCTTACTGAGATCTCTCTCCGCGGTGAGTTTGTGTCATGACAGATGTACTTGAACCATTTGCGTCAACTCAATCTCTCTCTCTCTCTTTAAAAATTTTGCAGACGTTATGTATAATGGAGAAATGAATGAGAAAATCAAACTGTTATATAGGCTTCATATCCCTCCAGGTAAGAAAGTCCAAGGTGAAAAATCAGGCTGGGCTCTGCTTTAACACAAGATCGGCTTTGTGTACAACACTGCAGTTCTCTTTTTAAATTTCGTTCATACTTGAGGTGACAGATGTTTCTAGTTTGGGGTTTCAGATCACAAATTTTAAATACTGTGCTGTATGGCCTGTGGCAGGAGTTCCCACACTTGAGTATGCATCAGCGTCACCTTCAGGGCTTGTTAAAACCACATTACTGGTGGGACGCGGTGGCTCACGCCTGTATTCCTAACACTCTGAGAGGCCGAGGTGGGTGGATCGCTCAAGGTCAGGAGTTCGAGACCAGCCTGAGCAATAGTGAGACCCCGTCTCTACTAAAAAATAGAAAGAAATGATCTGGACAACTGAAAAAAAAAATACACACACACACACACACACACACACACACATATACATATATAAAAAATAGCTAGTGCATGCCTGTAGTCTCAGCTACTCGGGAGGCTGAGGCAGAAGGATCGCTTGAGCACAGGAGTTTGAGGTTGCTGTGAGCTAGGCTGAAGCCACGGCACTCTAGCCTGGGCAACAGGGCAAGACTCTGTCTCAAAAAAAAAAAAAGACAACCCCACATTACTGGCTCCAGCCGGGATTTCTGATTCACTCAGTCTGAGGACCACCCTGAGAACCATTGGCCTGAGGACTGCTGGGGAGCCAGGCCCCGGTTACCTTGTTGGTTGGTTATTTTAGGCTACTGATTTTGAAGGATCATGTCATTTTTTTAGCACGTAAGACCATGCTTCTTTCAAATTTAAGAATTAGTAGCTAAGAACAAAGGAGGCTGTTTTGAAATCTGTGAGGTCAGACTTGATAAGGACAGAAACAAGAACAAGGAAACCTGTTAAGGTGTTCCTTAGATCTTCAAAACTAATAGACGTGAATTAAAAATCCCAGATAGTCTCTGGCCCCTGGTGCTGTGGTTCTGGTGTCGGATGATGCCTGGGACACAACTTCCCAGCCAGGAGCCTGGAGAGGCTGGTGGGCTCTGCAGAGGCTTCTGGGCCCATGAGATCCTGTGTCTTTTATAACTATGCAAGGACACAGAGCGGTCTCTCTTCATCCTCATCACTCGCTGACTCACCAGAGCAACTTCCAGTCCTGCAGTCTGCATTCATGGCCAGTGCCCTATACAGGTGGACCATTCTTCAATCTTTTATGCTGTATTTTTACTGTACCTTTTCTATGTTTAGATATGTTTAGATACATACATATTTACCTTGTGTTGCAGTTGCCTACAGTATTCAGTAGAGTAACATGCTGTACAGGTTTGTAGCCTAGGAGCAATAGGCTGTACCCTTTAGCCTAGGAGTGTAGTAGGCTGTACCATCTAGGTTCATGTAAGTACACTCTATGGTGTTCACATGACAGTGACATCGCCTAACAACCCATTTCTCAGAATGTATCCCTGCCGTTAAACAACATGTATGGCTGTATACCATCATAGACTTCGCAGAATGTTTACTGTGGATGAAAACCTTAATAGCATTATGAAATGGGATATTATGTGTTTGAAATAAATGTCAACAGGACCAGAGATACAGAGCATGTGACTCCTCCTGTTTGCCTAAGGAAAAAGTTTGGCATTCAGGTTACACCCACCATGTGGGTTCTTCACTTTTTAGTCAGCCTTGTCTTACGGCTATGCAAAGACACAATACTGAGGATCAACTCTATAAGCTCCTGCTTTTGAGAATGTGCTAATATATCAAATATCTACTGGAACCCAAGAAACTGAAGGATCCCTACAGTGTTACAAGGACCAGAATAACAATGGGAGTGGCTCCAATGGCGTACACGAAGAAGGCTCACCAAGTGGGATGGAAGCAGATTGACTAAGTGATGGAGACAGCCAGGGTTAGGAATGTCCCTCAGAGAATGAAAGCAGTCATTCTGAAGATTCATTCGGAGGAGATGATGATTCTGAAAATGGATGACGTGTTAAAGAAATTTGCAAAAGTCAATTTCTCACAGGACACAAAAAATGATAGTTTACATTCCAGTTTAACAATTTGGGCAATACTGACATCTGCATCAGAAAGGACACCAGGCATATTGGATTTGATGATAGGTAGCTTCTATTCCAGTTTTGGATTGGTATCCTGGGTTGAAAATGCCACTGGGATTTTGAAAAGTAGAAAGTGTAGAATGTAAACTTCCTAAAAAAATCTTTATGAAATTAAGCTGGATGTGGTAGCTCACACTTACAATCCCAGCAGTTTGGGAGGCTGAGGCAGGAGGATTGCTTGAGCCCAGGAGTTTGAGACCAGCCTGGGCAATATGGTGAGACACCCCTCTCTTTAAAAAAAAAAAAAAAAAAAAAAAAACCAGAAAAGATTGCATCGAACCTTTTCGATAAAAGAAAAGCTAGGTGCTGCAGATCCCTAGAATTATCCAAATTGCCAAAAGCCACTAAGAAGTTGGATTTATGATCCCTGCCTCCAGTAGTTGTTGCATCTCAAGTGATTTTTCTGACAGAAGATATCTGAGAAACAAGTTGGATACCTGAGTTGATTTTCCTATCAGGCTATATCAGAATTCCTAATTAATCAAATGCAAGTCCTTTCTGCTATAATTTGATTGTTGTGTCGAACCACTATGGGGGCATAGGGAAGGTCCTGTACTGCTTTTGCAAGCAATAAGCATGATGGAGCGTGGTGGTATTTTGGTGACTACTGTGGTACCTCAGCCACATCTGAAGGCCAAATTGTGTTCAAAGCAGTACATGTGCTCTTCTCCCAGAGATGATAAACTTGAGGTAGAACTGGCTTTTTCTCTCTACAGGTGTCCCATTTAGACAGTGATGAAGATAGCAGTGGCAATACAATGATATAGAAAATGAAAACCATTTGACTTGAAGTCATAAAGGAGAAACTTTCCTGCTGGTGGTATCTGTTGAAATGCTAAAGTTATCCATTATGTTAAAACAAAAGTCTGAGATGGAGGTTTCAGATACCCAAATGTAAATCCTTTACCTGATTTTAACTTGTACAGTAATTGAAGTGAGACTCAGTGAACGCTTTAATAGAAAATGTCCCTCAATCCATTTATAGTCTTGGATTACAAGCTACATGTATTTATATAGGAATGTATTATAAAAATAAGGTCATGTTTATAAAAGTTTGAGTATCTCATTTACAAAGGTTGAAATGATATTTGAAGTTGGTATAAATACTGAATATTTACTGTTTCCCCGTAGGCATTGTATTCTATAATTCTGATCATGAACAGGTTATGGAATGCGTTTTTTAGTGAGCTCCACGTCTGCTGCAGCCTCGTGTCCAGCCCAGTCATGTTGTGTTGTGTGTGCCATGAGAGGTTGGGGGGCTCTGCTCTGGGGTCTGGTTGGTCTTTCTGGCTCCTTGTTACCTGCCTCCCCTCTGGACACTTGCCCACCCCCTGAATGAATCACTGTCTGTGTGTGCACCCATCGCAGTTGTGCATATTGGTTACAGCATTTTCTCGGTCATTTGTGTACACACGTTTGTCCTTTCTGGTATACCAAGTTCTTTGGCATCCCAGCAGCTATTCCCTGGGAAACCCATTTCCATCCCGACTGCCTCAAGTACCCTTCATTCAGGGTTTGTAATTTTCCTCCTATTCACTGTCTGAGTGGATCCTCACGTGCGCCTCTGCACAGAATTGTTTTGGGCAAAGTTGGAAAACAGTGAGTCAATATCTTTGTTATAGGAAAAAACCACTAAACATTAGAAAAAGAAAAAAATGAACAAACAAACCAACCCTCCAAGACTCTTGGAAACCTACCTCCCGAGTAAGAGAGAGGGTAGCTTTTCGAAGCTGTGGTGCCATCTTGTGGATTTGCTGAATCGCAGATGAGTTTTGTCTTTGATTTATTCTTCGTGAACGACTTGCTAGTAAGTTGCAGCCTTTTTTAAAGTATGATCATCCTTCCCTGTCATCCCCCTGATAATTGTTACCTTGTAGCATCTTCATTGAGCTATAACTCACTCCATGAAAGTCACCCATTTAAAGTGTACAATTCAATTTTTTTAATATATTCACAGAGTTGTGCAGTGATCACCACAATCAACTTTAGAACATTTCATCACCCTAGAAATAAGCCTTGTGCCCTTAGCTATCACTCCCATCCATCCATTTTTCCCAGGGCTGGACAACTGGCTGTTGCAATAGATAGGCCTATTCTGGACATTTCATATAAATGGAGTTGATGCATTTTGTGTTTGACATCTTTTCCTTGGTGTAATGTTTTCAGGACTCATCCATGTTGTAGCAAGTGTCAATGCTTCATTCCTTTTTATGGCCAAATAATATTCCATCGTATGAATATTATTCCATTGTTATCAATTTGTTTATTCAGCATTTGGCTTGTTTTTGGCTATTATGAACAATACTGCTATGAATATTTGTGCACATTTTTGCGTGAACATACGTTTTTCAGTTCTCTTGGGTATATACTTGGGAATGGGGATTTCTGAGACAAATGGTAACTCTATGTTTTATGTTTTGAGGAACTGCCAGACTGTTTTCCAAAGTGGCTGAACCATTTTACATTCCCACCAGCAATGTATAAGAGTTCAGATATAATTTTATTTTAATATATTCACAGAGTTGTGCAGTGATCACCACAATCAATTTTAGAACATTTCAGGAAAACTCCTAATGATAAGATAATGCTATGAATTCAGTAAAGCTTTTTCAACTTTCTAAAGAAATTGTGTAATTGCAGCAGTATGTGCTAATTACAGAGAAATAACATAATGAAAAATTTAAAGTGATTGCCAGTTAGTCCACCATCCAGAGACCTAGTGTATTTATTTCTGGAGTATGGTATATGTATATATTTTAGCTTTACAAAATGGAGTTTTACTACACACATTTTTCCAGGTGAACATCAGCAACGTCCTTCTATGAATTTTGTGTCTTAATACTTACAACAGTAGCTATATATATCTGGGAAAAGACACACCTGGTGTGTGACATTTTATTTCCTCTGTGTATCCAGACAGTGCTTGGTGGCATTTGGGTTCACGGACCACGCAAAGACTGCAGCCCACAGGTTGGGAGCTGCTGACTTAGCCTTTAGTTAAAAATTTAGAATAAAAAGCTAAATTACTCTGTCAGTTTGGGTTAGACAGAAAATTTGTTCAATTTAAACATATCTCTCTTTCTCTTTCTAAGCACTCACTGAAAATGACTGCGACAGCCAGTCACCATTAAAGAATCCTCTGTTGTCGACGTCAAGACCCCTGGTTTTCGGGAAGCCCAATGGCACGTACCTCTTTCCATTGCCCTCTCCTTCCCCAGGGCGCACTGCCGCAGCGGCAGGCACGCGGTTGCCTCACCACACTTCTTGTAGCAGCCTTGGTGAACTGACACTGAGCCCACTGCCTCGGAGGCCAGAAAGCTTCCAAGTGGAAGTGTTGCTGGTGGTTCCCCTTGCCCAAGTCCCTTCCTCCTGTTTGCTGTTTCCCGGGTCCTCTTGTAGCACAAGTCCCCCAGCTAACACCCCTCACCCATGGTCAGCTGTAAAACAAACTGTCTTTCCGAGGGAATCTCTCAGTTTTCACAGTTTTGTATGGAAATTGCTTAGTGGGATTCCTCATGCCCTTGCTATCCCCTCCTGTATTTTCCTTTTTGCTGTCACTGAATCTATTTAAGCTATATATTGTTTCCCTTTGTCTGAAGGTGATGCAGTTGATTATCAGAAACAGCTGAAGCAGATGATTAAAGATTTAGCCAAAGAAAAAGATAAAACTGAGAAAGAATTGCCCAAAATGAGCCAGGTATGGACTTTCTTCTGTGCAGAGAATGAGCCATTTTGCCACATGATTAATTTGAGAATTGAAGTTGGGCCCCTTTATCTCCGGAGTCCAGGATCTTGTAACTTTAGGTAGCTGAGTGTTGTGGTAAGCAAATGGGAAATATTCAAATTGTGATCAATTCAAACATTCCAGATATTCACAGCTCTTTGGAACAAAAGGCTGCTACAAACTTCACGTTTTTGAAGTTTTTATATCAAATTCATTTATCTAGGCTGTGATAAGGATTTGTGCCTTTGGGTGATGGAAGCATTTGGGGCCACTGTGGATACAGCATTCTGCCCTTAAAAAATATTGGTGTACTCTCTCCATTTTCTTGGAAATCATTGACTACATGATATATGGCTCTAAAACCTCTGGCCATTTTCTAGAAAAGGGTTCTATGCTTCAAGTGCCATATGATGGTGGTAGGTTTTGTTTTTAATTTGAAAAGTGTTCCCTCCCAATATTTAGGAAGTATAGCTTACAGTTAAAAACACTCTTTTATTACGGGATTTAAATCATTTTGGTGCTATCTACTGTGAGCCTTCAAGAGAGGAATTTAGCATGCAAATGTTTCTCAGTGTTTTTTAACCACAAAACATCTTGTGGGATTAGTATTTCATAGCATATTTGAGAAATGCTGCTCTGTCTACTCCATTGGGGAATAGCTTTCAGATTTTCATTCTGCTCCATGGATGTGTGATAAAGTCAGTTAAATCTCATCACCCAAAGCTGCTGGTATTAACATTCTGATATACATAACATTAACTTGTTTTGGCTGTAGCTATGCTTTAAACAAAAATGTTAATACTTTGCTTTCCTTTACTTCAAAATAATCATGGATATTTCCTTCAAATTATTAAATATTTGTTAAATTAGTAGTTCACAACCATTTTTCTGTTCCTAGAGTAATTGAGTAGCTAAATCTCACCCAAAGCATCTCCTAACATTAGCTTCTAAATTTCGGCAGGAGTGTGATGTAATTTGAGAAAATGTCAAGCATCACTGTCCTATTTCATTTTACGTTTAGGTCCTGCATGGTATTCCCAGCGGGTGAGCATGCCATAGTTTTATTTAATCATAATACTTCATGTGTTTCCAATGTCCATTATAAACTCTAGCTTTGAAGATCCTCATAGATAAATCTGTATATTGCTCTGGTTTCTTTGGACACATTTGTATGAGTTGACTTGCTGGGCTAAAAGGGTATGCACGTCCTCTGGGAAGGTGTCCATGTTTCTTATTAATAGTTACCGTACAGACAAGCAGCAGCACACTTTTAAGTATGTGTCAAAGTCCCTTGGTGTCATTGCTAATAGTGTTTTCAGAGTGAAAGGGCGGAGATTACCTTGTATTCCTTCTTCAAAAGTAATGTTTGGTTTTCTCTAAGAACAAAGGTGTAAAGTTTTAAAAAACATATACTTCCACATCCTGGTTCTGCTGCTAAATAGAGTTGTTTTTAATTTCAGAGAGAATTTATCCAGTTCTGTAAAACTTTGTACAGTATGTTCCACGAAGATCCAGAAGAAAACGATTTGTATCAAGCCATCGCCACGGTCACCACCCTGCTGCTGCAGATCGGGGAGGTGGGGCAGCGGAGCAGCAGCTCTGGGAGCTGCTCCCAGGAGTGCGGGGAGGAGCTGCAGGCTTCAGCGCCTTCTCCAGAGCAGGACTCGGTCTTTGCTGACACTGGGAAGACTCCCCAGGACCCCCAGGCATTTCCTGAGCAGGCAGGAGGGGACTGGACTGTTTCCCTAGAACACATTTTAGCGTCACTGCTGACTGAACAATCATTAGTAAACTTTTTTGAAAAGCCACTAGAGATGAAATCTAAACTTGAAAATGCCAAGATCAATCAGTACAATCTCAAAACCTCTGAAATGAGCCGGCAATCACAGCCCGAACTGAAGCTGAGTAACTTGTAGCAAGACAGCAGTTGCCGTGAACACTGGAGTCTGCCATACCAAAGCATGACCAGGCTGCTGCTTGGGTTGTCAGCCCATGAACCCAGATTTCAGTCTACTTTGAGTACACTTTACAAACCGGGGAAATCGATGCAACCCTCATGCATTTCTATTTATTAAGAGAAGTGCTGATTGAACAATGCCAGTGCTGTAGAGTATCCATCAGTTTCCTTGATGCTGTGACTCGCAATTTTTTTTTTAAAATCAGATTTGCTGAAATGGGCACTTGCACTGTGATGCCAGCCAGTATGATTTTACTCTCAGATGGAACACAAGTCGTTTGTCTTACTAACCAAGAGACAAGATAAGCCCCACGCCCTCATTTTTCACTGGGAAGGACAAGACTCAAACTCACTTTCAAGATCTAGAGTCCATTATCTGTGCAATTGTATTTGGCTTTTTTTGCACCAATTTTTTGTTTCAATGCTGGTAATTGAAACCATTTTAATATATTTGGTTGTATCCACTTTGTACGTCCTTCAAAAATGTTGTGTACAAACCATGCTTCTAATGTTGGCCTCAAAATTTTTTTAATAAAAAATTTTTGTATTGAGTTGTCCTTTTACCTTGTGTCTTCAGGTGTAGACAATGCCAATTAATGGACAAGTTGGATCTCCCCAGCCCATCTATGGCCTCAGTGTACAGTGCAAGTTAAGACAATTACACTCAATACAGATGTAGGAAGAAGCTTAAAAGGTATACTACCATGTTATTTCATTAAATCTAAGAGCTACAGATGATATCATTTTACAGTTGTTTCTTACAACGTGGAAAAGTGGCCAATGGCAACTGAATTGTATGTCCTGGTTTCTGGACAAGTGTTTATCTTGGAATTAACGAAACATGCAACTATAAAATCATTAACATCATGCCTCCAATTTCTCAACTACTTGGAACAGTGGTTCTAAAAATTAACTTTAAAAACCTGCTTAGACCCTGTCAAATAATCAAACTCCAAGGGACAAGGAGAAGGGAGCACAGACTTAAGTATTTAGGAAAAGCTGTCCAAATGATCTCGTAACTGGGAACTGCTTTTGGATACGCAAGCACATTATGTTGCAACTAGAAAAGGAAAACCAAAACACGACGGTGGTTTTTTAAACTTTATTTGATATCTGACAATCAGTGGTTAGTTCTCATCCACGTTGACTGTCTGTAGATCTGCAAAAGAAGTGAAGTGACAGTTTACTTCCATATTCACAACACATTTCATACCTGAACACTCCAAGAACCTTTTCTAAAAGGGTCTGTGTGTAGCAGCATTCCATTTTCCATGACCTTTGTACAACTTAGATATGGACAAGTTTATATATTCTTTTGCATCTTCCTACACCAACACAATTTATAAAAAGGTACAATGACAATGCCTGTCACTCCTATTTGCTGAACACATGAATTCAGGTTGTTACAGAGGTAAGGATATTTTCTAATTTACTTTAAACAGCTGTGTGAGATGGAGAAGGAAAACTTACTTTTGAAAGTGGTAACAGGTACATAGGTAACCAAAGTATAGAGCTTGTTTGGTGAATCTTCATCCTCATTACGTTTTCTGGACAACCGCACACGGATCCGGTATGGGACATTCCTAATAAAAATACATAAACGTGTTGCTCAAGTCAATGCTTCCTTTCAAGAAAATAGCCGGCAGCTATATTCACACATCCACACCCTGCTTCTAATGCTCTATCATTTGCGGTAACCTTGACCAAAGAGGAACTTACCAGTTCCCTGGAAAATAAAACATACCCCCAGGTAGACATTAAATGCTGTCGTCTCAGGATGCATGCTTGTTAAGACATGTTAAGGCAACCACCACTGATATTCCTAAGCAGAAATTGAGTCCAAATGTGCTAGTCTTTTGCCTCTACCATTGGAGAATTCTTGTATGGGACTTTTGTTTCATTTAAATTTGGAGAAACATTATTATTAAAAACTCTACAAGCTATACTGAACACAAAAGACCATTATAGCTGAGTGTATCTCCTTCCTTTATTGATCCTAGGCTGTGCCAGGTGTTAGTCTAGGCCCCAATTCCTATAAACCCAGGACTGCTCTTGGCTCTTGTTACACCACATCCTCCCTTATCACTCTAAGGCAGGCACTGAAGGTTCACTGGACACCTCTCCTCTGCCATACCCCTAAATGTCAGCCCACTACAAAGTTGAGTCTCGGGTCCCTCGCTCGGTCACCTCACCCAACCCTAAGGTTTAAATATTACCCAGATGCCCACAGTCCCTGGAACACCTATTTCACAGAATCAACTAGCCCGCCCTATTGTCATTCCACTACCTGGTCCCCCCTCTGCTCTAGTACCTGCAGTGTCCTTCATAGCATAAGCTTCCCTCCTGCTCCGCCTCCACGATAAAGCAGGGCTTCCCAACCTCAGCACTACTCACATTTGGACCAGGCAATTCTTTACTGGAGGAGCTGCCCGATTCATTGTAGAATGTTTAATAATCCCTGTGCTGTAGCAATGCCTAATAGTGACAACTTCCTCCTTCACTGGTCTTCTAGTCACTTGTTCCACCACCACCCCAACCATCCTGTTCCCAGATTGTAGATCTGCTCTCTACGCAGTGCTCTTTCCCACCCCATACTGCTGGCTCCTTCACTTGGGTCTCCGTGCACAGGTCATGTTAAAGGGCTTCCCTGTAGATGCCAGCTCACCCCAAGTCACTATCACGGTATTTTAAGGTCACATGCATTAATCAAATTACTGAACTTATGTGGACTGTGCAGAGTGAGCTGGACAAGCTAGTGTCATTGCGAAAGTTCACTTTCTAACACAGATAACTTTAGTACCTTATTCCTTTGGCCCAGACAGCTTTGTTGAGCCTGGTATCAATGCGCACATCTGGAGTTCCCATCTCCTTCATGGCAAATTTCCTGATCTCTTTGAGTGCCCGGGGGGCACGCTTCTTGAAGCCCCTAAAAGTCGAACAAATCATAATGACATGAGCAAAATTTAAATGAAATACAAACAATAAGCCCTCAATGCCATCAATTATAATCCATTTTCACTGACCCCCCAATCAAAATATAATCTGATTATGTGTCATGTCTTCATGTCTTAGGACATATTTTTGAACAGATCATTCAATAAAATAACTTGGTCTACACTTAACAAGCAGGGGCCTGAAATGTGAAGGCAGATCTCTCAAGTATGGTGAGGACCACGGTCAATTCTCTGGAGCTCTTGGCATGCTTGAAGCACCATCGCAGGAGCATTACATGCACTCATTAACTTATGTCTGCTCAAAACTCTCAGATACCAGTAACCTTTTGTTCAACAGGAAGACACACAGGATTATTTTAATTTTATGCTTTCAGTTAACTAAGAAACACAACACAGAACTTTACACAGGCTGAAAAGGCCAAGCATTAGTTTAAGTGAAGGCCATTCCAAGCAAGGTAGAGACCAAACACCCTAAAGAGGTGTCTCACCCCACCCCCAAGACTGCAAACTCCTCTCCTTTGTTCTACCCATTCCAGCCTCCTTGCTATTTCTAGAACCATCAAACAAGCTTGCTTCACTCACCAACAAATAACCATCTAGAAATAAAGGGTGCTAGAAATAACAGCAAAACAAAAAATCCCATTCTTCTCATAGTTTATGTAAGCGACCTATAGAGTTCATCAAATGGTATCAAGTTCTGTAGAGAATAAACCAGGGCAAAGAGCATTACAGAAGAGGAGCACAAGTTTCAGTAAGACAGCCAGGGTGCTACTGACTTGAGGTGTGATGGCAACGAGCAGCCATTTAGTTATCTGTGAGAAAAGCATTCAGGCATAGGGGAAAAAAAGGAAAAATCAGAAGGCAGGGCCCACAGGATTTGCTAAATTGCCCATGAATGAAATAGGAAAGGCCACAAGAGAACAGGCTGGGGATGGACATGAACACCGGCAGTTAGGTCAAGTTTGAGATGCTTATTAATATACACAAGTAGAGATGTCAAATAAGTCGAACACATGTGAAGCCGTAAGACTGGCTGCCATTACCAAGCACAGATAGAAAAGCGGGATTCCTCAACATTGACAGGGATGTGAGGAGACTGAAGAGCAGCTAGTGAAGTCGAAAGAAAAACAACTCCATGGGGCTTAATAAAGCACTGTCACAGAAGAATGAACTGTCAAGCAAGCAAGCACTGAGAAATGACCCAAGAATACAGTACCACGGAGGTCCTTGTGACGAAGTACAAAATACCTAAAAATCTAGTCCACCTGCACAGCTCACACCCACACTTTACAAATGTCCAATTATCTGTGTTTCTTTAAAGCAGTACCCTTCCTTTCACCCTGTGACGTGCTTTCCACTTGGCACTTTTTTTTTTACCATCTTATATCTAAACACTTGCCTACCATCCCCCACTATTAAGTAAACAAGGAAGGTAGGATCTTTGGTTCTCTGCCTCATCTCCAGAGCTCAGGGCAGTACCTGATACAATTAAATGCTTGACATTTCCCCTAAATGAAAGCATGCACGTTCCAAATAAAGGCGGAGAGAGAATACAGCTACTCATAACCAGCAGTAACACACACAAAGGCGCTGGGCTTTAGACCCAGAAGTCATCTCAGAGACCCCAAATAAGACAACACACACAATGCTCCTTGGCTGACTCGGTGAATACTTGGCTGGGATGCCAGGCCCAATATGAATGCTGCCACACATTTAAATACTGGCAAAATTAGTAGTCCTGAGACTGCCTAGTCAAGTGCAAGAAACCCTGCTCCACAGACTGAGGCCTGGATAAAGTATTTCAGTGTGTACATTTTGCTATTAAAAAAACATTCCTCACATTTCTGTACATCATAAATCCACAACATCCTTGGGTCCCACCACATACTGCCCTATACCTCTGCCGATACACTCTTTGTCTCTCTGTTGCATTTTCTTTTCTGGTACTGTAACTGATCAGTATTATTCGTACATGTCCATGTGGGTCAGGCAATGAAATGAATTTCATTTAAGTGTTTACATTCTAGGCAGGGCACAGCTTTTTTTTAGTTAACGTTCCCGCAATCTTTAAGAGTTTTTTAAAAAGGCCCGCTCTCCCTCATGTACACATCTTTCACCTTCTAGCCTGTCCAGGTTTAATGCGGATGCAAAAGCACCGAGTGAATGACGTTTTCATTTTAGCATCACGGAAGTTTTCCAAAACTGACTGTCCAAAAACTTCACTCTACCGCACGTTTCCATTCACTAACTTCAGAGCAGTACACTTCAAACCCTGTAAACCTTAGGAAGGGTAGGTGCAGTACATCTGCGATTTAGAAAAAAAACCGCGTAATTTCCATACCACTTAGCCTTAAACGATTAGACACATCTCTGAAAGTGACAACCACACGCGAGTTCGCGAGTCCCCGGCCAACTGCAGGGATACTCACACTCCATGGATGCGCTTGTGAATGTTGATGGTGTATTCTCGGGTCACCACTTCGTTGATGGCAGAACGGCCCTTCTTTTTCTCGCCACCCTTCTTTGCGGGAGCCATCTAAACGCAGGCGAAGAGGCTCAGAGCAGAAAAGGCCAAGCCAAGTCCTCCCTCCCGGGCTCGACCCCACGATGCCGCTCTCGGGGCGCTTCCTGGTGCCAGAGCCCAGCCACACCAAGCCCGCCACCCTGCGGCCCATGTATCCGCGCCCCTCCGGTGCTCCCGACCCGGAAGCCCCTGCGGTCCCTGATCCCCTACGCTTGGTTATTCTCCCTCCCAGGCTCTGGGAGCCTTTAAACGGGGCGTGGATTCCCATTCCCCGGAATGCGAAGCTCCGGGCCGGCTCGGGAGAGATCCCGCCGTCCGAGTCGGCACAATCCCGGAGGAGGATGGCACTGGATTTCTTAAGCCGAAACCCTGCCACCCATACTCACTCCGCCAGGCCCAAACCGGAAAGGAGGAGCGCGAGGGATTGTGGGAGAACGAAAGCAGAGGTCGTAAGTACAACTTCCGGGTCTCTTGGAGAGGCGGGAGGAGGCTGAGGCTAGGGAAAGGGAAGGCGAGGCTGTGACGTAAGCGGCGCGCGCCGCGTAGAGCGAGCGGGCCTCGGGGGCGGGGCCTCGGCGGGCCACGGCTGCACCTTCCTGCCTTTGGCTCTAGTCCGGCGTCCAGGGAGGGAGGCTCCTAGGGACTTGCATCTCCAAGTCTTCGGAGAAAATCAAAACCCAGGCCCACAGCATGAGAGCAGGGCCAGGGAGCGAGGACGCTCTTTTCTTCTTATTCATTCATTCAACCAACATTTACTGACCCCGTGTCAGGCGCTGTGCC
>CAUYSK010044356.1:0-51611 GCA_963575035.1 Avahi laniger | reverse complement strand
TTATTAGTATAATAGCAGAATAGTTCAATAATATACATAAACATACTCAAGGGATTAGGAGGAATCCTGCTATATGTATTTTCCTTCATGGCTTACGTCATTTGATTCAGATTTTCAACACCAAAAGGTCAATTCAATTTCTGTGATTGTTTCTGGGAAACATAGTAATTACACAAACTAGATTTTACCTTAGAAAATGTGTAGAACATTACTAGCTTTATCTAAATAGATCTTGAGATAAAGAAAAATAAAAAAAGAAATAGATCTCTCTAGATAAAGCAAGGAATGTTGAAAGGGGCATTTCTAAAATGAAAAATCTTCAAAAATCATTTCTTTTGTCATACCTGGCTACTGTAGAATGTGCCAAAGATCTAAACGTAATTGATTAAAAAGTTATAATAGGAACATAACCCTGATTGACAAATAGGAGTTTAGGGGGACTTTAAGACCAAAAAACTTTGACTAAATTGCCTCCTGTTGAAGGAGTTGCAGAAATAAATAAAAACAAGCAGCATACGGAATAAATGAAGACATAAGAATTTCCAATAATTGCGAGAAAGTAGAGGTATACAAGGACTGGGGGTCCTGCTGGGGCTGGAGTGGAGGAGTTGGATAAGATACCTGGAAGCCAGGAGCTGTGGGCAAATCAGGGGATCACTGAATGTCACCTGCAGAGGTGAGGCTGCCATGCAAAGGACCAAGGCAAGGCATGATGGGGTGTAGGTAGAGTGCAGGAAACCAAAGAAATGAGAGACCACTATGTGGAACTATCCACTTGCAAACTGAAATAACCCAGGTTCATGGCGGGGATTGATGAAGAGAGAAAGAATTTGAGTCAGGTGCCAAATTCTTTGATAAATGAGTGGAGATAGCAAAACGGCCAGAAAGTAACACTAAAGCTGGTCGGGGGAGGGGGGGGTTATCTATCTCGATAGCCTAAGCTTCAAAAAAATAAGCTGAGGTTTTGTTTCGATTTTTTAAAGGCATTTTCTCAAAAATACAGGTATCTAAAATGTAGGCAAGACAGCATCCCAAAGTGAGTAATACTTGAGAAAAAGGCTACCTGGTCAAACATAGTTTCTTCCGCAAGGGCATGGTAGAACAGATGTTTATTTAACAACGCGCTCCCATCAAGGAAAGCTCCAAGAGCTGCTCATATGCTAACAGCAACCAGGCCAACTGCACCAGGTCACCTCATACGTCAGCAATAATACACAACAAAACGTCATTTACAGAAACAGGAGGTGGGCCATAGTTTGTCAAACCCTGATCTAACATGTCCTTAGGTGTCCCAACTCAAGTTTTATAAATATCTGTGAAGTTTCATCTTCTCTTATAGCCATTTTATAAGTAAACAGTACTCTCTCTCTTTCATTTAAATAAATTGTATATTCAGATAATCCATTCATTCAACTAATAAAGTTTTGGGAAGAAAATTAACCCATCAAATTGGCAGACGTAAGTTGAATCCAAAAATTGAATTTGCATTTTGAATTTTTCTGATGACTACAATAGCCTTAAATTTAATGCCAAAGAGGTTTAGTGAGGTAGTAAATGTCAAATCACAGCACTCAAGCAAGCAATTCTTCACACCTGTAATTCCTGTTGTACCCTCATCCTCTGAGCCTAGAAAAGGAGCCTTTGTTTAAGACAGTTCATGTTTTCTCAAGGCTTTTTGCTTATTGTCTTTGGATACTGCACTGCCTTGCATATCTGAGGGTGTTGCCTTCCACCTGGAAAACAGGGCTGGACAGAATGCTCCCAAGGGTCATTCCTTTGGGGTGTCAATTCTAAATGCTTAAACAAATGGGTCATGAGACTAAAATGAGGTCAAGAAAATCTACGGGGACACACTCCCTTCTGATGGATGAGCTGAAATGAAAACCATTTCAGAGCCTACTTTCAGCAGAATAATGAATTCTGTGTTTTCAATCATTAAAATTGAGATTATAATAGATAGCATTCTGTCCCACTGTTCATGAGACTTAACTCTTCAGAGGTCATAATAGATACCTCCTATTAAATAATGCAGGCCAGACGACGCTGACTTAATAAAACTGAAATGTCACTTTGGTTTTGAATTGATTTTCTTATTTGATGACTTCTTAGGCTTGCAAATCAGAACTGCCTTGTATTTGCACATCTGAGGAGGTTGACTTTCCCAGGGTTAGTTGAAAAAAATGCAGACTGATGGGAAAGGTTTGTGTTGGGTCAGTATCGAATGGCCTTCTCTTGGGGCTTGAATTATTCATGAGCATCCATGTGTTTTGTGTTTCTTGCTTAACACTGTAGAAGGTGGGGACAGGAGGAGAATGTTGCCAGCTGCAAACATTGATTGCCTTCTTGAACAGGATTAGCAGTTAGAGGAGGGTGGGGGTGGATAAGGGCAGGGGCTGTATCTAATTTTACAGGAATTTGAATCAATAAACCTTGAAACTAAACAACTGGCCAACAGCTGACAATAACAAGTTTTATATTATTATCTACTGTTCATTTTTGACAAGTTATGTACTCTTTATGCAAAGGTAAGAAATTATAAAACCAACTGCCTATCTTCCGATTGTAAATACAGCTATTTGAGGCTGCCTCCTACAAATGACCTTGAGGTTGGCTGACTATTTGGAGAGGGGTAAGTGTGCAACCGGCATATGGACACAGGATCCAAGAGAACCTGTGCCCACTCCTGGCTTGCAGCCTTTTTGGCTCTGTGGCTCCCAGTGCATCTTCTGCCATTTCTGAAATACAGATTCCTCTTATAAAATGATGCATTTTAGGGCTCTTATTCAGTGTTTTCAATTTTTTTTTCAGGTGTAGAGTACTTTGTTCAAACAAAACATTCCCTACAAGCCATATACATAGAACAGATAAAAGCAAGACTGTTTGAACTCTAAGTAGACGCATAGGTAGGGGAACGAGCAGGGAAGGAGATACTGAAATTTTCATTATCCCAATTTGGTAGAATTGGGCACTCCTAGATATTTTCCCCAGCCCTATCCCCCAAATGCCAAGCCTAGCAAGTCAGGAGGAAGAGTCAGGTCTTCTTTCAATTCCCTGGTTGGCACCCTTTTCACTGCCACTTGTCCTTCCTGCCAGGGTTTGCAAGCTTTAGGTCTTACAAAATTCTTCCGCTGGAACACTGGGAGTGGTCTTGTCTACAGAGGAGACCCAGAATGAACCACACTAAAAAGGCATTATTTTCAGAGCCCTCCTCTGTCTTCAGAGAAATCCTGTCTGTGTACTCTATTTCAAGAGCAGTTAGAGAAGGAGAGAGTGGAATGAAGAATGATGAAAGTGAATAGAAGAAAAAGTTCTGGGATGAATGCTATAGCTTGGGACCTGGAGGGCTAAAGCTAAAACTAACATAGTAATTTAGAGGAAAAATCAGCCACACCAATGTCTGAGAGCTAGAGGCAATGATTCTCTATCTTTATTTTCCTTACCACATAATACCTTTAAGGAACCAGCTGGTTTCCTATGGGTAATGGTAACCCTATTATCGTAGAGGTGTATTCGTGGGTCAAGGAGTTGTTGTCCTTTGTCATTGAAGTCCTAATTTTGTTCTCAGCCCTGGACAATAAAAACAGTTTATAATAATTTTTTTTTCCTGACAAAAAGAAAATTGCACCACGTTCTACCAGAATGCAAACTTAATCTAGAGAAGTAAGCCAAGAAAAATATTTAGGGAAAACCCCATCTTAGCCTCAAAAATCTGTGACCTTAATGCTAAATGCAAAAAGGTGATGTGAAAACCAAAAAAAAAAGAAAAGTCTAAAGTTCACTTTATTTTTTTCTTGCTGTTAATTAAGGCTATCAGAACAGTGACCTTAAAAAGTATAATATTCTTTTAAACCAAGGAAAGAAATAATGACCTGCCCTCAAGATCACCATCGAATGGACAAAATATGCATTGATTATGCATGCAATTACCCAAAAGTTTGTTATTTTACAAAATTGAATTCTTTCTTGCTGAAGTCCAATGCTGGAGAATTAAATGCAGATTGTACTTAATTTTGTCACAGCACAAATAGAGAAGTTATGGAGAGTATTATGGCTCCACAGCCATTAATATTCCACTGGTGTGGGAATAGATTAGCAAGTGAAGAACACAGCAGGTTAGGATTATATGCATCTATTCAAACCCCACATAATGAATGTGGGGAAGAGTGATTTGAATGTCTAATATCAGTCACTTAGCAGAATAAAAAAAAAAAATTCTCATGCTCACTCCCAGGGCTTTGAAAGGGCTGTTTATTTCAAAAATTTTCACTCACCATTATAATCAGAACTACTAAAATAAATTGCTAATAATTGTCAAGCTAAATGAACTAATTTTTTTTCTCTAGAATATTTCTCAATTTCCCATGCAGTCACAAGAATCCATATTTTGCAGCTATTTCAACTACAAGGATTCAGAGCAGTTGCCAGCCAGAAGGATTCAGATATGCTTCCATTTTAACTCTTTCCTAGACTCACCACCCCTGAGGCCCACATTCATCTTTCATGAAGCCAACAGACAGCTTGATTATTTTCACTTTCTATTGGAGATGGCTAAAGTGCATAGCCATCCACATTATTCTTCTATGAATTGTTCTAGGTAATGTTACTCAAAAGAAGGAATCACACACTATAATTAAGGGACAAAAGAGAAATTTCCCAATTCCAAGATGAAAGTGCAGTATCTATTTGGAATCCCTAATGGTGGAGGTGAGGAATCAAACAATAAATTGTTGGGAAGGAAATTGGCAGAAAATTGCAAAATGAATAATGAATGCTGGTGGAAAGGAAGAAGAGAAAATGGAGTGTTACAGGATTGAAGACCATGGGGAGGAAACTATAACTATGTGACGGTTCCACAGTATCTTTCTTGTGGTGTCAAGAGATTTTCTTCCCGAAGTTATGATGACACCATAATTATAGGGAAAACAGAAACAGGTTTATCATTAATTTTACTCAAGACTCTCTAAAGGAGCTTAACAACTATCATCATTTTCTACTAAGTCAAAGCTGTGACACTCCTTGGAACGTGAATACAGACGGCAAGAAAAGCCGAGATACAGGTGACAAAGTTTCTTTCAAAATGAAAGTCACTCCTTTTAATGTTGCCAAAGCTGCCACCTTGACATTACAAATGAATAAAAGTAAAAACTTTGTCCTATATCTCTGGAATGATAGCAACAAGTGAAAAGCTCCTTGTAAGTTGAAAATACTAATGCTAAAATGTAATAATGATTTTAAAAGAGGAGGTGAGGGAGGAAAAGGAATATTGTCTTCAGTTTCCTATGAGTCTATCTGCCTGAGAGCACAAATGAGAATTGGGTTCTCATTTATACTTTATTGGCCCTTGCTTTTTCCTGCTCATTCAAGGAACTCTATTCCCTGTAAAATTTCCCCTCTGTCACCAAGGGATTTTAGGAGTCCCCAGGGCAAGTCTCCAATATCCTCAGAAACATGGCCATCAGCATCCATGGACCATCATTGTCAGATCCCCAGGAAACACACATCTCTGATGGGTACCACAGTTACTGTGGTCCATCTATCTGCACCAGTTGTGTCTGCTACACTTGGCACACACAGCCACTACTATGAGCTTTAGTCACTAGTGCTAAGAAATTTCTGCCATCTTCCTGCACATATTGCAGAATTCCACTGAATGGCAAGGATGGAACTGGAGGTCATTATGTAAGTAAAATAAACCAGGCACCGAAAGACAAATATTTGCATGTTCTCATTTCTACATGGGAGCTAAAAAAGTGGATCTCATGGAGGTTGAGAGTAGAATGATAGTAACCAGAGGCAGGGAAAGGAGTGAAGGGTGGAGGTGAAGAGAGGCTGGTTCAAGAGTACAAACATGCAGTTGGATAGAAGGTGTAAGCTCTAGTATTTGATTGTACAGTAGGGAAATTATAGTTTATAGTACTTTATTGTTTATTTACAATATACAATATTGTAGTTTATTGTATAATCCATAGCTAGAAAAGAAGCATCGGAATGCTCCCAACACAAAGGAAAGATAAGTATTTTAGGTGATGGATATTCCAATTACCGTGATTTGATCATTATATGTTGTATACATGTATCAAAACATCCCATGTACATTAGGGATATTTACAACCATTATATATCAATAAAAAAATTTTAGAAAGCATTTCATTGAATGTAGCCTCCCACGCAATACCACCCCAATGCCTCAGGCCCCATGGTGCCTAAGCTGGACAGCAATTTAGCGGGAAATTTTTCTCCTTCCTCTTTACTCTCTGATATGCCAGTATTGGCTTACCTGGACTTATATATTTTTGGTGGAATAACATTGCCATATTTTATTTTAAAGCTTTTTCTGCTTATGACCAAGACAAGAGTCCTTTCATGGTTGCTGTGCTGGGGTCTAACTCAAGTGTTTTCCATCACTCAGTGCTCACATCACTCTGCTCCTGCTCTCTGGCCATAAGGTGTATTGAGCATGACTCTCTATTTCCTTAAAAAAAAAAGTTCTTACCTGAGAGACCCTTGTGCAAACAGATTCCTGATGAACCTGCCCCACCAGCCCATCAGACCTGCCCAGGCTGACCCTCAGGTGAAGAAACAATGAAACCCGATCACTACAAACACAAGCAAGAACAACTCCCCTCATCCATCTAGCATGTTTATCTTTTAAAAAAATATGTTCATATTATTCTTTATTAATTCTTTTTCATTTAACCATGGCACAGATTTGCAATTACTAGAGTATCCTCTGCTTCTAGAGACCTAGCCTCTTAGAGTGTTTTAGCCACCTAAGCAAATAGAATTAAGTGCCAATGCAAGAACTGATCCACAACCTTGGGCTTTTAAAATGTAGCTCCTAGTAATAGGATAAGCCATTATCCTACGGATACTGAAGGATATTTCCCCCCCCTTTTTTTTCAGGATTATAACACTAATATTCCCATCCAATCTGGCCATGGGATGGCTATCAGCAAAGAGAGATAACCACCAAGCTTCTAAGACATATTGTACCTGCCTATCACTGCAGGTATCATAGTGTATTGTAATTTCTTTTTCACTCGTCTCTTATTCACCAGCTCAGGGCTCACGTCTGTCTTGTTCCCAGTGTAACCCCAGTACTAGCCCTGTATCTGACACATGGAATATTCACAACAAATATTTTTTTGAACGAATGACTGTAATCTGTTCTGAAATCTGAGGTACAAGAATCTTACCTCATTCATTTTTGTTTTACCTCAACCCTCTTTTTGTAGTCTGAAACTTACAAATAGTGGATGCTAAATACATAATTGATACTAGAATTCTATTTATTCCTCTGGATCTGACACATATAAAAGAAAAAATTGGCTTATTTTCCATTGGATTAACAATACAAAGATATTTATATAATTTACACAGGGTGCTATAATTCCCAAACAGGATATATCTTTAGAATTTGGGAACAAGGAGATTAATTGTCATGCTTTCAATATTCAATATTAAGTCTTAAACATAAAATAAATGAGTTTTGCCACAATGAGAAATGGCCCTCGCCAGAAAGATAGTTTCTGGGTGTGTTATACTAGGACTAGGGAGTGTGCTAACCTTCCATCCATAAGGAGTCGCATTAATCTAATCATGGAGTCCTTTCTGGGAGGAATAATGACTCTGATTAAGATGAAGCTGTGAACTTCATCAAGGAGGAAATGACCTTTGCAAATTAGCAGGCTGGCAGCCATCCAGCCAAGTAGATGTTCTATCTACAGTGTGAGTCAGTCTCTGGATCCAGTCACCTCTGAACAGCCTCTGCAGAGCACAGGGCCATCCATTAAGCCACTCCACCTTGACACCCAGAAGAAAGCGATCTGAACCTCCTTATATCTTGGTGGCTGCAAAGCTGTTGCCTGTTTGTAGTGATGCTCCTGCCTTTCTTTGTCTCACATGTTGTGACTACAGGCCACGTTTGTCTCTGAGGGCACAGTTTCCTCAATGCAGAATAGTAATTACACTCAAAACTCTTTCCCTCTCAATGACATTGGATTAAACCTCTCCTCTGAAACTCTCTCCCTTGGCTAGCTTAGTCAACTGTGACTTTATAATACTCTGATTTCATCCAATATTGAAATGAAGGTTCTGTCAGAGAGCACCTGCCAGGTCCTCACCCACACTCATCAGACCTACCCTTCCTGGGGCTGGATGGGCTCCAAGTGTGAGTGCTGATGTCTCCGTGGCTGTGTGTGTTGCTGGCCAGGAACATCAGGGAACTGACATCCAGTGGGAGCAGCCCAAAACCAACCCATAACTCTCAAGAGTTGGTGTATAAACTCCCCAGTTTTCTTGCCCCTCAGCTGGGTTGATTCTGAGCTTTGTGTCCAATACCATTTCCCATGCTCTCCTTTCAGGATCAAGTACCAGGGGCCCACAGTGGCAGCTGGCTTAATAGGACCCACTCCATCTGCTGCCTCCCCTCCCCTGTATCACTTCCCCACTCTCTACACAGCACCTAAGAACTATTTGTACTTAAATTACGTCTCAGGGTCTGCTTCCGAGGGAATCTGAGATAACACACATATATATTAAACTAAATTGAAAGTAATGTTTCAGGTATTTGAGTCTTTTTCTATTCTGTCTCTTCTTTTAACCTCCAGAGCATAGAAGGATGAAGAGTCAATATCCTGGGAGGTGCCTGCATGAATTGGATGTTATTACCTGGCTGTCTTCCCTGCAGAGTAAACAGCCTAGCGTGCCAGTGTGTAAAACTACCTAACCCTGCGGCTGCCTTGTGAGCCCAACAAAATGTTCCATATACATTCACATCACAGTATGCTGCACAATTTGAGCAGCCTGCATAAGAGCCATAGTTTGTGATTAACACAGCTAAGGCACCTTACAGCTCCTAAATAGGTGGGAAGAAACACAAAGCCAAGAGAGATAACCAGAAGTTAAAGGTAATGAATGAAAGGAAGCACCATTTCATTTTATAAAAATAATCCTGGGACCCTGAACCATAATTTATTTATAAATTTACACTTATATAATTTGTATACTTAATAAGGATGGTATAGATCTGCATTGTTCAATACCGTAACTCTGAAATAGCCACCTACAGCATTTGAGCACTTGCAATGCAGCTGGTTCAAAATGAGATGAGCTCAAGGTGAAATACACATCTGGTTTCAAAGACATAGTATAATAAAAAAGAATGCAAGATATCTCATTCACTAATTCTTTATATTAATCACATGTTTAAATGATAATATTTTGGATATGTTAAGTTAAATAAACATATTATTAAAATTAATTTGACCTGGATCTTTTTACTTCCGTAATGTGGCTACTAGCCAATTTATAATTACCAACACGGCTCAAATTGTATTTCTATTAGACCACATTGGTCCATAGTATACTGTGGGAACATAAACTAAATTCTGAGCCGTAAGTAATATAAGAATGGTTAATTTCTTAGTCATGGTCTGTACCCCCCCAAAATGGTACAAATAGAAACCCAATGAGTTGCTCTATTCCATGCAATCTTCAGGAACCTAGGCTGCTGGAGGGACTGTCATTTTGATCAGATAAATTAAAATAAAACTTTCTCTGTTGTCCCCAAAGGGGCAGAGAATGCTAGGGGATCTTGCCCCAGTACAAAATGTTTTGGCTTAAAAGGGACACACATCACTTCTACTCCTAGACCATTGTCAGAACTTGTCCAACTGCAAAAGAGGCAGACAATTGTTACTCTCCCATGCATCAGAAGATTAGTCAGAGTGAACAGAAGTGCACACCCAAAGTATCTACTACAATGTGCATAGTTTGATGATGTCTAAACTTCCAATAGCATTCTTTCCAGGCCAGAGTATAACAACGTGAACATAGCAAAATGACATTGTTAAGATGTTCTCAGTTATTTATACCTTGACAAGAACCATTTAAGCATCCTTTTCTGAAAGAAGATTTTGAAAACTGACAGAGATGCGTTGTCAGGTGAGGAAAGGAACCTGAGGTTGAGGAACTAGCGCAGAATTGATAAGTTACAGGTACAGAAGACCAACTTGCCTTGCCGCTCAACTTTTCCTAGCAGTGTCCTGTGCATTGATGCAGATCTCAGGGGGGTAAATGAGATCAAATGTCACCTAATGAAGGCCAGACAGCAGCTCCCACAGAACACGCAAGGCAAACTCACTACGATCCAAAATCTAATTATCAGGTAGACTTTGTTGGAACACTGAGAGTAGATTCGTCTCTCAGAAACAAAGTCATATTTAAACAGAATTCTAGAATTTCAACATATTAATTAAAAAGACTTGAGGAATTCCCACATTATGTAGAGATAGTTTGCCCAACGAGAACATGATGTTTAAGTCTGCTTGGCTGAGATCAGCTAACTACGAGGTGTAGACATATAATACTGCCCACAACCTGGTACTCTTCTTATTTTATGCTTTCATGACTGAAATCATCTATTTCTACAGGCTTTCTATGAACAGAGTAAGAAGAAGTGATGAGATTTCAGATGTCCAAATTGCATTTATATCCATTCCACCCTGCGTCTCTGAGATGACCTCCAGAAAACCTTGATTACAGCTTTAGATGTTCCCACCTCCGCCGGCACACATTCCTTCACACTACTGTGTATCTCCCTATTTATGCAATTTTTTGCCAGTGTAACTCTCAGAGGGCACTAATATTTATAAGTTCTCAAGAATACCTCTCTGTGGCTCCCATGAAATAAAATGTTGTCTGATTTGAATTAATGCAGTGACTTTATTTTCCATGGCAAATTATGTCACATTTGGCCTAAAGTTTTCGAAAAGAAAAATTGAAAATTAGTTCCAATAATTCTAGACTATACGAAAGATCTAATCAAGTCAATGATTTGTCTCTTATTTAAAACAATTTAATAAAGATGGCTTACCTTACAAGGTTTTTTTCTTCAAATACTAATTCATTTTTACTAAAAGGTATTAAGACTTTATCTAAATAGAACAAATTAATCAAATGCTTGGTTAGAAACATCTGTCATACATACATCTACAAGCATAAACAGAAAAAAAGAAAGAAAGAACTCGTGTTTGCAGGGAAAAATTTTCTGCTAGTGAGAAGTTTTCAACAGGATGCCAAGAGCAGACAGGCATAACTCCCATTGTGCTGGCTCCAAGAAGGTTGCGGAGTGACAGGTATACCAAGGACAAGTACACTCAATAGCAGTCACGCTTCTCGGGAAAACAGATGGCTTATTACACTGCATGACTCCAAAAATGATAGATAGCCTCCCCGAAAAAGAATCACAGCCTTGTCTGAAGTGCAACCATACCTGACAGTCCACCCTGTTAATATTCATGGAAGATCAGAGCTGAAGGGATCTTAGCAGTCTAGTCTTACCGACTTACCTTTTGGGTTAAGAATTGCCCTTCATAAGCCTTCCTACTTAAAAATGCAAATGATACCAAGACTGATAGCAAATCAAGACACTAGTGTGTTAATGTCAATCAGTGAACATCTGGGACCAGAAAAACCTAAGTTGCGTAAAGTTCCCAGCTGCCTCAGGAGAGGCACAGAAGATGCAGTCCTGGAGAAGCAGCATGGCATGAGGAGGGCTGAGTCAGAGAAAGGAGAGCAGTGGGCACCACCATTTTTCAGTGTTTGTCATAAGCAAAATATAATTTCAAACAAGTTTTAAAACCCTTAAGGGAGAAGCTATGCATTCATATTTCTTTGTATTCCCCACAGCCTCTCATGGTGTGCTATAAAGATGGAAAGGAGTCCATAAATATTTGTTCATCCAATATTTACCATTTTTTACTTTACAGATAATAACAAGTGTTGATCAAATTGTGGAGAAATTGGAACCTTTATACACTGTTGATGGGAATGTAAAATAAGGCAGCCACTTTAATAAACATTTTGCTGACTCCTCAAAAGGTTAAACACAGAATTTCCATATATGACCCACTACCAGGTATACAGCCAAGAGAACTAAAAATATATGTGCACTCAAAGACTTGTATGTGAACGTTCATAGTAGCACTATTCATAATAGCCAAAAAACGGAAACAGCCTAAATGTTCAACAGTTGATGAAGGGATAAACAAAATATTATATGGCCACGAAATGGAATATTATTCAGCCATCAAAAAGAATGAAGTTCTGATCCATGCTGCAACATGGATGAACCTCTGAAACATTATGCTCAGTGAAGGAAGCCAGTCACAAAGAACCACACAGTGTTTAATCCCATTTACATAAAATGTCCAGAATAGGTAATTCCACAGAGACAGAAAATACATTAGTGGTTGCCAGGGGCTAGCGGTGAGAGGGAAGAGGGAATGGAGAGTGGCCACAGGGATCCTTTCAGGGGTGATTAAAGTCTTCTGAAGCATTAAGCTTTGCATATATACTAAAAATCATTGAATAATAGTTTTAAAAGGTGACATTTATGATATGTGATTTGCAAAGGAATTTAGACAAAGTACACAGTCAAAAAGAACAGTCTCCCCCTAAGACTGCTCTCATTTCAGACATCAGCTATAAATTTGGGGGGCCCTAGGGCTGCCCTCACAGAGCAGATGGCTATAAATCGAGGGGGGTTTCCCATGATTATCTTCAGGTCTGATAATTCACTAGAATGACTCACAGAACTGAGGAAAGCACTGTACTTGTAATTACAGTTTTATCCTAATAAAGGAATGCAAATTACATCCAGCCAAAGGAAGAGAAGCAGGGTGACATCTGGGAGATTTCTAAAGGTGAAGCTTCCATCATCCTCAGGGATATGTTACCTTCCCAGCTTCAAGGTGTTACAATACATATGGAGTATTGCCAACAAGGAAAGCTCACCCAAGCTTTGGTGTCTAGAATTTTTATTGGGGCTTCATTATGTAGACATGATTGACTGAACCATTGCTCATATGATTGAACATAATCTCCAACTCCCCTTCCCTCCCCAGAGGTGGAGCTAATATCACAAAGTTCAAATCCTTAGCTCTCTAACCACTTGGTTGGTCTTTCTGGCATGACTAGGCATCATCACCCGAAGTCATTTCCTCACATAAACTATCAGATGAGGTCCCCAAAACACACCATGAATAGCAAAAATACTTTTATCACTCAGGAAATTCCCAGGGTTTAGAGATTATCTCCCAGGACTCAAGACAAAATTCAGACCTCTCTATAGGTGAGACCAAATTCTTTACACACAAAATTATACCTCAATAAAGCCGTTATTTAAAAAACCCAGAACATTGAATCCAAGTCATGATACTGTCTATGTGTGTATAAAATGAACATAGAAATTTAAGTTATACTGAAGAATTTTGGCTAGATTTTTCAAAAGGGTAACACATGTATATTTCATACTATTATTGAAATAATGCCAGAACAAAAAGAAATTTTAAATCACTAGAAATGAAAAATGAATTTTCAGTGGTAGTGCTGTGATGGAGATAAATAGAGGCAACAGGAATAAAGAATAAGAAAGAGATGTAGACACTACAGGAGGATGTCGAGAGATGCTTCTAGAAAGCACTATCTTCAGGAAGTTTCTATGGGGTGCAGAGGTAAAATATCAGCAGTAAACCCAGCACAGAAATGGGATCCTTGAAGATGCCATGACCAAACCGGACCTCAAAGTCAAGAAAATCCAAGTGGAAATTCTGACTTAGTTCTGACTTAGTTAATTCTGGGGTCCAGAGTGATGAGCTAGAATCCACCCCTTACAGACAGGATTGGTCCCCAGGTCTAGGCATGGCCATGTCTTCAGCTAAGGACCAAGTGGCTCCAGATGCCACATGAGGAGAGCAATGGTCAGGGCATAACTCAGAGTCTCCATAAAACCTACATTCGCAATGAATCTGTCTGGAACAACTGCATGACCCCAAAGGCATTGATTTTAATCTTTGTTTCTCTTCACATATAAACCATGTAAGGAGCATCCTACAAACAATGGCTTAAAGTAGACTCTTCTTAGGGACAGAACTTCTGAAGACAAATTCTCGTTAGGAAATTAGGAGCCACATCAACCTCAGACATGGTCAGGAACCAGAAGGAGCTGAGGGACATCCAGGCCCAGTGGCACCAGTACCTCTCATCTACTTCTGGATGGAGTTTACAGTTTCCTGAGAAGTCTCATTTGCTTTTCCAAGTTAACATACAGAGGAAAACAAGCTTTCTAGAAAAACATTATTTTTATACAATGCCCAAGCATGGGTTATATAGGAAAAAAAATTTTATCACAATAAATGTTATCATAACATTCATTTATTAATTGCTGCATTCATCCAAGTGTACACCTTTGAACATCTACCGATCATTTATTCACATAACAGGTATTTATTAAATGCCTACTAATATTGGGCATCATTTTAGTCCTTGATGGTAGAGAATTAAACAAGCCAAATAAGATAGAGCCCTGTACTCAGAGATCTTATGTCTTAGGGGGAGCACAAGCGACAAATATGCAAATCATACACACATAAGAACATAGATATGTACGTAAGAAAGATAATTCATACAGTGAAAAGTGCACTAAAGAAAAATACAAGAGGGAAATGATATTAAGAGTGTCTTGGAAGGGAAATTCTAATTTCGATATGTTAGATCAGAGAAAGCTTTGCTAAGGCAGTGACATTTGGATGACATTTTGCATGGAAGACAGCCAGGCAAAATCTGGAAGAAAAGTTTCAAGCAGAGAAAACACCAGAGTGAGGGGGCCAGAAGTGGAAACATGCTAGGGATTTTGAGCCACAGAAACAGGGATGATGTGGAAAGGATAGGTCAATTTACACGGTGCCTCCTGGGCCACGTGTATTTCATTTTCAGTGCCACAGGGCAGGCCTTGTGGATTACACAGTCACACTCTGCCCTCCTGAGACTTCTAGTCTAGGCTATGGACACAAACACTAACCAATAGTCACAAAATCAAACATAGACTGATATAAGCTGCAGAGAAAAGCTCCAGCTCCTCACAGGTCTTTATAAGCAAGGAACCGGATTTAATTTGGGAGTCTTAGAGAGGACTCATGGAGGAAGTAAGCCTTCATAGAGAAATTGGAAGGGGAGCTGTATTAGTATAACTAGTTATATTAAATCTATTATTTCAAAATATATATATATATTAGAATTCATAAAATTCATTTGCTTTAATTAAAATTAAAAAATGGTAACCCTAATAAGGCTTCTGATGAAAAAGAATGACAAAATTTCAGTCAAACAGAATACATCCCATCAGACATGAAAATTTTATTATCTTTGTAATGACAGATTGATTCACTATACAGGACTTCATAATATTTGAAATTAGGAACACGACATTAAAGTTCACGAACTGATTACCATAATTACAGTTCATTTGATCTTGATTGCTTTTGTAGGGACTACTGATTAAATCTGTCTGCCCTTGTAATTCCTAAAGCTTGTTTCTTGCAAAGCTACGAATTTCTTGGGATAATAATTCAGTGTTTCCCTTTTAGCCTTTCCCCTCTCCTTGTACCATATCATGATGGTTGTTTTAATCATAAATATACTTTTTAGAAACATAGAGTTGTATTAGTTCTTTATGGTTTGCAAAGATGTTCAGGGACTCAAAACAACTTGGAGAAGGCAAGCGTTATTAATTCTATTTTATAGAGGAGGAGAACAAGGACCACCAAGGCAGGGTGAACTATCCTGAGCCTCAGAACCATTAAGTGGCAAAGCTGTGGCTGGGGCTTGGATGTAGGTCTTCTTACAGTTATTTTCTCTTGTTCAAGTTGCCACACAGAATGCCATCCATGCATTCTTAGTCTCCAACAAGGAAATACATGTGAGAGTCGTTGTGCTTGCTTAGTAAAGAATAGCAGGAAGGGTAGAATAAAGCAAAAGGGCAGAGGACAAGAACTCATTTCAAAGCAAAGACCTTTTGATCCAAATCCCCTGACAACTCTCTGAACTGTCAGCTTACACCTTAGAACTGGAATTCTGGAAGCCAAATAACAAGCCGGTATCTACTCCCTGAGGCAGGGGAAGAGGCTGGCAGGTAGGGACATCTGTTCCTCTGCAGACACTAACCCCTGAAAAAGACTGCTATAGATCTAGGGGCCCAGCCCTGGCTTAGCTGAGAGAGGATGGCTTAACAGGACAAGAGGATGCCAAGGGACCAATGTGGGTGTCTGCTATTTGGATGATTTGGTCATGAGAAGGGAAAGAGGCTAAAATTGTAGGGATGACGCCAGAAAAGATAATAGTGAGCATTAATTAGGCACCAAAGACTCCCTCAAAAGGCTGGGGTCTCAAAAGGAGAAACTTTCCTCCCAGACCAGACCGTGAGAGGACAGCTCAGTTCCAGGGAGAGACCTGGGTACAGAGAGAAGCACAGTGACGGTTGTGTCTCAAGGTCAAAGTGAGGATTGAGAAACTATCCCAAAGGGCCAAGCCCACCTCATTTCAAAACAGACTTGGGACAGAGGGAGAAAATAAGAGGACCAAAAGGTATTGTTATAGGCTGAATGCTGTCCCCCACCAACACAAAAAAAATTTTCATTTGTTGATGTCCTAACCTCTACTACCTCACAACGTGACTGCATTTAGAGACAGGGTCCCTAAAAGGGTACTTAAGATAAAATGAGGTGATTAGGGTGGGTTCTAATCCAATGTGACTGGTGTCCTTATAAGAAGAGGAGATTAGGGCACAGATGGGTATGAGCGGAAGACCACATGAAGACATCAGGAGGAAGAGGCCACCTACAAGCTGAGGAGAGAGGCCTCCATAGAAACCAATCGTACTGACCCTTTCGTCACCGACTTCCAGCCTCCAGGATTGTGAGAAAATAAATCTGTTGTTGAAGCCACCCAGGCTGTGGGACTCGGTTAAGGCTGCCCTAGCAAACGAATACAGGTATGGTCATGTTTGTCTTCCAAGCCCCTATTTCTCTGCGGGAGGGAGAGTGTTATTATAACATAATATGCACCCAGCCCCAAGGGGATCGATTGGAAAAGTGGGGGGTCAGGTCTGCTAGGGGGGCTCCAGCAGATCCATCTCTGGGGAGATAAGAGTGGGAGTTTCTGGGAAATCAGGAAGGAGATGCGCTTCCCCTCTTCTGTTCCCACAGATTGCCCAAGGAGAGCAGCGAATGTAGCCTCCCGTTGAAGAATGCCTTTCTCTCCTCTTTCAAAATACAACACACAAAGGGCGCCCCCACTCTTCCGAGTGAGCCATTTCATTGAGTTTTATAGACTAAAAGAAAGTCGGGTTATTCAAATCTTTCCAAAAATCCTTGCCATAGATGGGGAAGAATCTAGAAGGAAATCACTTGATGGGTGAGTCTTTTCAGTAGTCTCACTTTTGCCAGTCTGCTATTTCTGTTCCTTCCTTCCTTCCATCCTTCCTTTCTTCCTCCTTCCCTCCCTTCCTCCCTTCCTTCCTTCCTTTTTCCCTCCCTTCCTCCCTTACTTCCTTCCTCCCTTCTGTCCTTCCTTCCTTTTTTTGTATTTAGAATCATAGCCCATCATGGATTTGCAGTTCTCAACTTGCCTTTGATCTACTTTAGATTTTAAAAAGGCATAGGAAAACATTCAAACCAGACATGGTACATGAGAAATGAAAATAGTGAATGAGTTATTCAAGCTCTGGAGGGACGCAGCTGCTAGGGACCCAGGCTGCAGGGCACTGGGGCAACATTGTAGGCAAAAGCACCCCCACCCCCCGCTGGCAGCACTCCAGGTCTGGTGGCTCCCTGCACGTTTCCCAATAGACATCCTGAACTGAGCACTCAGGCAGGTGGAGGTAGAGTGGTGCTTCCCCTCTGGGGAGGTGGGAGCCCTTCCTCTGCCCTTGACCAACTGATCTTAATCATTCTGAATCAGAGGAATCAGCAAGGCCATCATTTGGAGATTTAATTACCTCTTCTTTACTCGAATCTCATAATGAATGTTTCCAGGAGGTTATTAATTTTTCATTCCAGAATGAACACATGAAGGCTACACAGGAGGAGGTTCTGCTGCCTTTGAAAAATTCCATTCATGTCTTGGGTCTGTGCTGTGAATGGACTGTACATTCTCCTAATTAAAGTGCTGAATCACACTGGACCTCACTGACAAGGACTTAAGGCAAGGTCACATTTGCATGCACAAAAACATCTGCTAACTGCGGTCTTGCTAAACTCATACTGCCTTCACATCCACTATCAAACCTTTCCAGCCAGAGCCCAGGACACCTTATATCTAACACCTCTCAATCTGTGTCCATTGCCCGAATTTCCCTTGCCTGTGACTTAGTTCAAGAATCATCCTCTCACTCAGACAATGACATTAGCCTTCATCTTTCTCTCCCAGCCCCTCCTTCTATACCCAACCATACCAAAAGATGAAGCTGCTTGATGTACCATATCAGCATACCTCTGTGCTTTGCATACTTTTTTTCCCTTGGACAGGAATGCCCTCCTAAACTTGTTCCACCTGGCTAACTTCTAGTCCCCCTTCAAGCAACAGAGCAAGGAATATGTCCTCTGAGGAAGCTCCCTACCTTCCCACAGACTGCTCATCGCTGGCTGCTCCAGACCAGCTCATTCTCTATATGGAATGATTCAAAAAGAATTGGACATTTCTCAAAATATATTACTCAATAACTAGGCAATATATGAATATTTAGTATACACCAAATTGTGGTTACCCTGACATTTCTCAATTTTTTAAATAAATCATAGCACTGGACTGCCTCTGGCATAGCACCCAGTCAGACCCCCCCTATGCCCCTTTGATCATGTAACGGGGCCCTGTGCTCTGTGGCCTGTTCTTTAGAGGGATGTACATATTACAAACACATCCCAAAACACATTTATTAAAAAATATATGCTTACCTCTACCACTTGATATCTGGCACTCAGCTTTGCAAAGACAGACTCATAACCCTAGAGATCCATTCACACATGAATTACAATGTTTAGTTCCCAGGAAAATGCTTTTCCACATCTCCTGTCCTACATCCTTGACAAAAATGACTGTGTATAAATGCAGTGAAAGTTTTTGAGTTACATCATTCCTGAAGCTGGAGATGGACTGCTTGGGAGTATGGAGAAGATTTGACAGGCAGGAGAGCTTGGGTAAGAGGACAGACAAAATAATTAATTTGGCTCATTTGTCTTCTTAGGTGTAAATGCAATGGGCTCTTGCATAGGGATTGTCATTTCCCAATAATTCTGAGTGTTCAATTTCTTCCTTCTCTTTGGTCTCAATTCTTTATTCCAGAGGTTTTTACAAATTCATGTAGTATTCACAACAGTTGTGTATGTTGGCAGAGCAACACTTTGCAAAATAAAGCAATCTCTTATGCAAACATCACTAGCCCATCAAGATAACACCTAGACATATCCAGTAATTAAGTTTCATTGTGTTTTATATTTTGTCAACTTTGTATCAAATTGAAACATAGCTGAACACAAATTTTGTCATAGTGAAGGCATATTTGTCAAATTTGTTGGTGCAACATATTACTGTTGGATAATTAAATATATGTATTATAGGGCTCCATTCATTCTCTTGCCCCAAATATTCAGGGCAAGCCTGTCTATACCTTGAGACCCAGATATCAGCCACATGAACATCAGGATCCAGATGTATCAGGATCCTCAAATAAGGACCACTCCTTCTTCATTGCCTTGAAGAAATGAGTTAACACATAATGATGCTGTTGAATGTGATAAGCTATAGAAGTTCTTGGATATTCTATGAAAGACAAATAAGGTTTTGGATTAATGTATACCATTTGATTAAAAGCACTGTTACTTTTCTACCAATAGACATGATTTCTTCCTGACAAGTTGATTGTAACAATATGTTCACATATAACCCAGTTCCAAATTTGTAATTTTTTAGAGTGTTCAATTCTTTTTGAGTGTCCCGTGTATAGCTCTTATTTGTTCTTTTGCAGTTATGTATTTGCATAGCTGACCTGATTCCTTGAAAACAGGGACCGGGTGATATTCTTCTTGGATACGCAGAACTTTCTATGTGCACCTGCATTTAATGAAATTTCTCGTTATTTGTCCTTCCCAATGAAACAATGGAGGCACTTGTTAGAGGAAAATTCTTAATCTTTGACAAGAAATAACAGCTAATCAAGGGATTTTCAGCAATATAAACCTTTTCTCAATTTTTTTTTAATTTTATGGTCAGTGTTACACAAATGCACGTGAAATAAATAATGTACCCCTTAGGAGCAGCTCCCCGCTCTGGAGAGCTAGTATCACTAGTATCACTACTAGTGACATCTATTTCCTACTTTTAACTCAGTTTTTTTTTAAAATCACATCAAGTTCTTATTTTTTAATTGTGTTTTATCATTTCTGTTCCTTTAGTTAACAATTACTTATTTAGCATCTACTAGGTGCTCTAAATTATCTTATACACTTATTTGTTTAGTTCTTTGTTGTTTTTCTTCATCAGTGGACTCTAAACTCTATGAAAATAGAGACTAAAAGATAAATCTTCCTCACCTGGAAGTATCAAGTGTGAATTATACCTGCACTGAATGAATGATTGTGTCAATGTGTATCCACCATCTCAACGAGTAATATTTTTAGATCTTTTTCTTCCCCAGTGCTTGCTTCTTTACTCAAACAATATAAGAGTAGTACCCATTTGCTTTTAAAATAATAACAACAACAACATAGCTGGGTGGCTTTGGTCAAATAACTCAATTTCTGTAAAATGGAAATGATAATGTCTATCTCATGGGAGGATTAAGTGAGAAACAAAGAGCTTAGCAGAATACTGACATGTAGTCTATAAATAGTAAGGAGAAAGAGAGAGATTTCTTTATATTCATAGTACTGGGCACAACACCAGACACATAGGAAGGACTTAATGAATATTCATTGAATTACTTCTGGCTAAATATTGGATGCAGAAAAGATACTATTTCCATATATACATTATACACACAGCCAGAGACAATACAATGAGATGGCACTTCACCTCTATGACATTCTTCCCCAAAACCTATGACCCCAATTTAATCATGATAAAACACCATACAAGCCCAAATTGACGGAAATTCTATAAAATACTCCAGGACTCCAGTATGCCTCAAAATCAGCAAGGTAATGAAAAACAAAGAGGGATGGAGAAACTCTCACAGATCAGAAAAGACAAAAGAGCCGTGACAGGTAAATGCAATGTGATCCCCTGGACTGAATGAATCCTAGAACAGAAAAAGGACGTGAATGGAAAACTGATGAAATCCAAATGAAGTCTGTGGTTTAGTTAAAAAAATAAAAATAAATAACAACAACAACAGAAATGATTGTTTGGAACGCCTCTGGAATTAGCCCTTTCTCGATAGTGATTGATGGACTGACATTTCCACTTTCTCACCTCTCTTTTCTCTCCCAAACCACTCGTCATTCTAACACAGATTGCACGTTGCTATGTGCGTCTCCTGGTATGATACTTGAAAGCCTCTTTCTCCCAGCAAAATCTGGGTCCAGCAGCAACACAGCCAAAGTTAGGATTTTTTTTTTCAGTCATATTGAATCTGCTTGGGATAGATCTTGTAGGCCATTAAATCTGACTTTCTGACCCCTGCTAACAGAGCATTTGAAGAACCATCAAAGGGACACTGACAGTGTCACATATATGACAGTAAGCCCTTGATAGTGGTCGTTAATGCGCTGTAAGATGGAGAATGTGGTCTAAAGATAAAAATAGGCAGGTGGGCAGGAATCAGATCTATGGACTTAATTTCACACATGTACAGCCACCGACATGTCCCCAATGAGATTAGGCAATGTCCTTGTTGGCAAACAAGTTATAACTTTTTTTCAAACAAGTTATAACTTTTTTTCAAATAACAAATCTCTAATTAGTTTATAATGTGGCTTTGGTGCAACTAAGTAGATGAAGGGAAGAACAAATATTAGTTAATTCCAAAGGAGCCCTGTTGTTTAAAAAAGCTTACGCATGAGGAAGGCAAATATCAGATAGAAATGTGTACAGAAGAAGGATTCACAATTCTTTTGTTTTAGAATAGCTGGAGGAGTAGACAAGCAGAGCAGTATGAAAGCTGCTGTCAGTCCCTTTCTCTTTTCTGCCCTCAAGGCTAAAAGGAAAATCCTAAATTCGTTTGATACAGGCTTTTTATTAAGCCATAATGTATGTTTCCTGCACAGTGTTAAACCTTCAGTGGATTATATGGTGCACTTCTCCAACACAAGCAAGCCCGACTTAGGACAAGAAGCACTGAACACAAATAGCACTGTTAGATACCAGCTGTGACTCTGGTGATTGGGCAGAGCCAAGATGCAGAGAGACGAAGGTCAGAAACACCCTGCCACAAGCAGAATACTGCTTCCAGGCAAAACAAAAGGAAACAAACAAACAAACAAACAAATGAATAAATAAATGCAATTTCTGGGAACTGCTGTCCTATCCCAAGTTTGAGTATGTAGGAAATGACCTGGAAAGAAAAGACAGGATGTACTGGGCACATATACGAGGCGTGTCAAATGCACTTCTCAGAACTCCATTCAAGAAGAATTTGATTGTATGGGTTGGGACAGGAGGAACTTGAGGAGAGGGAAGGGTTGAGACTGAGAACACTTAGTCCTACTGCAAGTGGACAGGTCACATTAAAGTGTTAACATCGATCCCCGTCTATGCAATTCTACACTGATACTATGAAATCTGTGTTTTTCTTTGATACAGTAACGGAAGAAAAGGCAAGTCTTGAAAAATACAGTTATTTTAGTTGTTCCAATACCCAAATGTTGAATATGATATATTTGCTATTTTAATTCTGAGTATTTGTTGCATATCCCTTCATTAAGTCAAAGGAAATTACATGCAGGCACAACAGGGTATAGGCAGAGTCCTTCCATTTGGGAGATTCTTGCTTTTACCAATGCCTGGATTCCACGTTGGCTGAGATTATCACTGTGTCTAATGGCAGAGGTGCTATGAAATCTGAATGCAGCATTATTTTGCTTTATAACTGTGTTGCCTAATAACAGAAATAGAGCTTAGGGCCATAATTAATAGCCATTCTTACAGATCTTTTAACTCTGCAATCTCCAAGGAGTTTGCTTTCCATTAACATTTCCAGAAATAGCTTACTTTACATTATCAAAGTGCTGCAAGTGATAGTTTCCAAATTATTCCTAAGCTAATTATTAAAAAATGATTACTGAAAAAGCTTTTCCCACTTTAAATTGTACCTTTAAGTGCCTTGCAATAAATATGAAGATAGAGCCATGGCCCACTGGAAGAGCCTCTGCTTGTGATATAGTCAATTCCATTAAGTCAATCTCCAGTGTACTCTAAAATGTGTTTTCATTACAAGTTTCGGTGCTAAATACCATGGGAAACAATATGCAAATAAGCAATATTAACTATGCCAGTTAAGACAAGCCAAACTAACCTAATGAAGGGGATATAGCCACTATAAAGCTATGTTTTGTTTTTTTAAGGTTAATTAGACTGCCTAATTATCCCAGACTGAGAGCATATTATTCTCTTGGAAAAGCAAGCATAATTAACTTAAGAGAAGCTTCCCCCACAAGCAAAAACGAGTAAATAGAAAAACTTCAATTCAAAGTGGTTTACTCCTATTGAAATCTAAAGGGTGGCTTGATATATGTAAATAAGAGGGGAAACAGAGAGAGATACACACACACACAACAACAATAGCTGTTAAGTGTAGCCATCCTGAGAGTTTTCAAGGTATAAGGAAGATCTGACTATAAATATGCATCCATAATTTCTAATCTACATAAAATATGTTTCTCAAGCAGATGAAGATTCTCCCTAGGGAAGATACGTGTGTGAGACATTTGTTGCTTTTGGCTACCTGGCAGTCATCCCCCTTTCTTTTGGTAATATCACCCCAATTTTCCTTCTGGGAAACGACCTACTGCACCTGTATTGCAGTTCAGCCTCTCTCCTTGCCCAATTCTACTTCCTTCATTCCAGTACAGGTAATGTTCCCAAGAGAACCCTCCAACACACCAAACACACACAAATGTTTGTTTCAGAGTCTTAGGAATGAGTCCCTTTCCCAGAGAAGGCAATATATAGCACTGGTGCCAAGATCAGTCCTAGGAAGAGAATCTAAAACAGGATTTTAGAGTTGGCATCGCTTGCCAGCTGGCTGACAGTAAGAAGCACATCATGTTTAATCTGCTGGCTACAGAGACCAGCGCTGGTAGTTGGGCTGGAACTGAGAGCTGCCTGCGGGCTGTATCAGTGTAACTGTTCAAACTTTCATTGGTGGTGAACTGGAACAGAGCACAGATGGAAGGGAATTACTGGTGAGTGCAGTATTTCAGGTATTTGAGAATTTCAGGAGAAATAGCCATTATTAGAACAATGAAATTTAAAGATTGTTGCTGAGGCTCTTGATGCATCAGAGAAAGAAAAAAAATGCTGATCGTGATTTAGTTACTCATTTATGACAAATTATGGAAGCCAGAGGGCCCTCTTGGCAGCATATAAAGAGATGCTCATCTCCCCTAGCCAGAGGGCAGAAAAAGCTGAGGACTGGGACCAAAATTAATTATAATTGTAGTGGAGCTCCAGAGAACATTGAAACCCAACCCTGGAAAGTCTGTCAAGCTAAGTCCAGGATTCTGATCTGGAAGGAGTGAGCCCTTGAGATTTAAATGTACTTCTTAAAGGCTAGCGAAACCTTGCTTAAAAATGGTAGTGGCAAATGACTAAGCTGGTTAGGAGCCTACAGGGACAAGTGCATTTGTGGAAGAGATATGTGAATGAACCTATGGGATTGGACACAGTGAGATCTTTGTTTTGCAGGTTAGTACTCAGCAAAGACTATCTATCCTGGAAGACACTGAACAATGAAATAGACAAAATGACTTGGCCAATTGATGCCAGCTTGCCCCAGTCATCAACTACCCCAGTGCTGGCACAGTGGCTAAATGAAGACAGCAGCCAAAGTAGCAGGAATGGAGACTATGTATGGGCTCAACAGTGTGGGCTGTCACTCATCAACGCTGTCCTAGCTACTGTTACTGCAAAATGTTTAATCTGCTGGCTACAGAGACCAGTGCTGAGCTCTGGGGATAGCACCATTACTCAAAGAGACTAACCAGCCACTTAGTGGCAAGCTGATTACATTGGGCCTCTTTCACCTTGGAAGGGACAGTAGTAGTTCATGTTAACGGAAAGTGACACATATTCTAAGTATGGATTTGCCCTTTTTGACTGCAGGATCTCAGCAGCATCAATGTACAAGAACTTACCAAGTATTTGATCTACCAACACAGGATCCTCATCAACATTTCATCAGACCGAGAATCCCACTTTACAGCAAAGGAGGCAAGGCAGCTGACACGTAATCATGGTATCTATGCATCTGATACCACACCACCTAGAAAATATTGGCATGGTAGAGCCACAGAATAAAACTTTTGAAGACACAGAGGAGGCACTAGCTTGGAAATAATACCTACAAGCATGGGCACCATCTTCCAAGACCTAGTACACCCATCCAAACCCATTGTATGGTTCTGAATACCAAGAGGCAGAATACATAAGTCCAAGCACTAAAGAGTAGAAGTAGGAGTGACTTTGCTTGTCATCACCACCAGTGAGCTACTTATGGAGTTTTTCCCTTCCATATATATAAATGTAGTCTCCTGAGTCTTAAAGTCCTGATTCCCAGAGGGAGGATGCTCCTACCTGGGGATAGAGCCCCGCTAAATTCTAAGCTCTGGTTGCTGCCTTATCACTTCAGGTTCCTTGTGCCAAGAGACCAGATGACAAGGGAAGTTCACCATGCTGGAAGGAGTACTTGACTCTCATCTTTAGGAGGATATAGTTACACAATGGGTGGTAGGAGAGAGTATTCTGGGGACTTATGTGATCCGGTAGAGCTTTTTAGTGCTCCCCTGCAGAAGCATTTATGACCTGAGAAGAGCATAGTGACCATGGACCCCTTAGGGATAAGAGTCTGAGTCACCCACCAGGTAAGCCATGTAAGAATGGACGCTGGCAGCAGGTAAAGGGGTCATAACAGATCATGCAGGAAGGAAACGATCATCAGTTGAGGCCCCAAGAACAACTGCAGCAGTGGGGCTGTAATCTGTTCCACTAAATCTTGCCCCTGTAAATATCCCCACAGAAAGAGACTAACCAGAATCCTAAAGAAGCTGTTCCCAGATGGGTGAACTTATATAGAGTAAATGATCCAAGCAGTGCAAAGAGCAGACCATAGTCAATACTGGGGTTCAACACCTGAATTCCCTTCACTAAAACCGAGTTACTCTCCCCTAGCAGCCGAGGTGTATTTCCTGCTGACGGTTCAGACATGAATTCTCCAGGAATTGCTCTTGGCCAAATCAGAGCTTGCTCATCTAAAATTATGCTCTGTCTTGAGGGTAGCCTCCCCCAACTAGACAATGTGGGGGTATAAAGACCTATGTCAGAAATATCACTCCAGCTTCAGAGCTGCCATAAACTACCGTAGCACCATGCTAATTGAGGACACGGTTCTGACATTTACATGTTTCAGTTAGCATGGCACTATGCAAAGCAAAGGCTGCCTGTGATATATATGGGCTATCATAAAATAAATTTGTTTTTCCCTTGTCTTTAACAAAATAATCTGCCACAGTGTTCATACATTTAGTGGGCTTTCATGTTCTATGAAGAAATATTTGTAAGTTATGAAAATATAAAACAAGAACAATTTATTTTCCTGGAAGGATGTTATATGGAGATCTCATCCTTAATAATTTGTATCCAAACAAATCTTTTGCAATTAAAAGAAGGAGGAGGAGGAGGAAGAAGAAGAAGAAGAAGAAGAGAGAGAGAATCAAGAGAAGGAAGAGGAGAGAGAGGAGGGTGGGGAAAAAAGGGAAAATTTCAAAAGTCTAAGTTTAGCAGCATATAAAAACGCTCTTTAAAGATGACCTGTTCTCATTTGCTACTAACTTATCCCATGCAACGATTTTGTCCTGGAACTCCCAACAGTCCTTGGCTCCCTAATGATTTGCCCAGAACAGGTAAATATTGAAAGTAATGCCTATGCCCAAGCTTCTTCATCATCAGCCTGTAATAAAGAGAACTGTGTGGCCCCTGCTCCTGTCTGTGGGAGCCTGTACGGTGGTTTGCTAGCTGGCTAAGGACTGCTGTTCTCTGACTGCAAATGCAACCTTGTCTTTGGGCCCTGGAATGTTCACAATGACTCAAATGTTAACATGACTCGGCAAGCCTAGAAAAAGATTTGAGGGAAAATGGTAAGAATATGGAGGTAAACTCTGAGACTCAGTTTTCTCATCTGAAGGAAAAGTTGGTTCCTGGACTTTCTGTCTGCTCCCTTCTAGAAGGACTTCCCCAAGTTTCTATGGCCACCGCAGAGAGAAGAAGACCTGGGGCGGGGGGAGGAGGAGTGGCGAGTCATACCTCCCAGCCGGGGACAGGAGCTCTGTTCCTCTCAGTTCTCCACAGTGAGTCAGCAGAACAGCATTCATAGCATCTTTGTGGCCTCTCTCACAGGCCTGGAAATACTACAGGTTTCCGAGATTGACGCTCAGTCCCTGCCCTTTCCTCAGCAGAGTGCTGTTTCCAATCCGGCAGAATTTCCTCCTTCAAGTAAAGAAATCCATCCTCTGCTTCCTCTTTTTTCAGAGACTAGCTCCCTGGCCCTAATTGCTCACCTCAGTGAACTAGCAACGGCATCAGAAATTGAAGTAATTGAAGTGACCATTTCTACTACCAGGGGTCAGAAGCTGCTCAAGGCCGAATGTTACTGGGGCATTTGAGGGCAAGAAAAAGCAATTTACTCCTCATAACATTTTATCAGGGAGTCAAGAGGAGTCACTCCATTAAAGCAAGTCACCTCTTACCCTTTTCCTCCTCAAGCTGATGTCTTCAATGAAGAAAAGTCCTCATGTGCAGTGAACACAGCCTTGCTCTGTAACAATGGTTCTGAAACATTAGCCTTCATTGGAATCTCCTAGAAAGCTTCTTAAAACACAAGTCCCAAGCCCCAATTCCTGAATTTCTGATCCAGTAATTTGGAACGAGGCCTAAGGATTTGCATTTCTAACAAGCTGCCAGGGGATGTTGATTCTGCTGGCCCAGGGCCCCCACCCCGCAGACCACTACTCTGTCCCACGCTAAGTCTCTGCTCCAGGTGGAGGCACAGCAGGTCACCCCAACCAAATGGCTCTTCATCAAGTGTGCTTGGGATGGGAGCTTAGAAGAAGAAGATACCTGGATCCTATTCAAGATCAGATGTCATCTCTTAGAGATTTTGATTTAAATAGTCCATGGAGGCCAAATCAATATGAACAGGAATAAATGAGTGTGGGGAGGAAAATGGTGACCCTATGATATTGGCTTTCTGATCTCATCCCTGATCCACACCAAACAAACGAATGAGCCAATTTCAAAGGGGACACTGGTGGTGAAGAAAACTTTCAATTAGCACATCTGCAAGCAGAGATTGTTGCCTGAAAACTTTTTTTGGTTCAATAATCTTATCAGCCAAGCACCGGAAGCCCATCAGTGAAAGGCTTGTAATTGTTTTTATCCACCCTGAAAACTAAATGCTGGTTCAGAAGAGAATTCAATTGATTTGCAAACAGTGTTTACCTCCTTTCCTTGTCATCACACAGACAGCCAATTAATGACATGAAAGATTAATTAACGGGCAAGTTGGTGCACTAGCTGCCAAACAGAAGACTAAACCTGGAGTCCTATGCTTTCTTCCCAGAAAGGAAAATAACCTTCAGTAATTAAAGGTTCCGAGGCAACTTTTGTCCTGGGAACCAAGTCTATCCAAATGAGGATGAGAAGGTTCTTAAAAAGCCGACTGGGGAGACTCAAACTACAGCCAAGTTTTAGTCACCCAGTGGCACCAATGAGCGAATCATGCGAGCCAGCAGGCCAGCAGCTCAGCTTGCCAGGGGAAGGGGAATCAGTACATGGGCCCCAGGAGTGCCTCCCTCCAGGTGAAGCAGCAGTGAGCAGAACTGGCTCTCCACTCCTGCGCTCTGCAGCTCTCATAATCACATCCGCTCCCCTGAGTATTCTTAATCTAAAACCATCTTTTCTCAGGTGATGATGCAGACACTGCTCATTTCTCTTTCAAAAAAAAAACACAAACTGGTATCAAAAGTCAAGTTCAATCATTCTAAAAATGCAAATTAAACAGTTTAACTGATGTTGGGAGAAGGGTGTAATCCCACTAGAACACCCCAGACTACTTCTGGTAGCTTAAGCTGGACAGCATTTCACGGTTCATAGTGTGTTCTTTCATTTGTATTCTATTCCATTAAATACTCCCAATGGCCTAGAGAAGTGGGCTTCATTGTTCTTTTTTCACAGGTGAGGAAACAGAGCCTAGGAAAGCTAAGTGACCTTCCTGAAGTGTTTCTTACCAGGGAATGGAGGGTTGGGCTTTAAAAGACAGATATTCTGCATCTGAGATTTTTATTTTTCATAGTACTTCAAAAGTTCTATGCATCTGTGGTCATTTTTTCTTTTTTTTTTTTTTTTTGAGACAGAGTCCCACTCGGTTGCCCTGAGTAGAGTGCCTTGGCATCAGCCTAGCTCATAGCAACCTCAAACTCCTGGGCTCAAGAAATCCTCCTGCCTCAGACTCCCAAGTAGCTGAAACTACAGGCATGAGCCACGACGCCTGGCTAATTTTTCCATTTTTAGTAGAGACAGGGTTTCACTCTTGCTCAGGCTGGTCTCAAACTCCTGAGCTCAAGCAATACTCCCTCCTCAGCCTCCCAGAGTGCTGCATGAGCCACCACACCAGGCCCATCCATAGTCATTTAAGGTAAAACACACGTACAGGATTTAGCAATTTGATGAACAGTGACAAATTGGGCATTTGGAATCAACTAGTAGGAAAAACTTATGACTATTCAAAATCACCAATGTCAAATCCATGCTCAATCTTATCTCTAGGCAACGAGGCTGAGTGCAAGCATGAACAAGTCAGGCTGCCTACCAGGGACCATAACTCATCAATTTGATCCATTTGTCAAATGTTAACCAAGCTCTTTGTCTATGTCTGGCCCTGTCTGTGCTCAGCACTAGGGATATGTGTGTATGTGTCTATGTGCGCGCGCGCGCGCGCGTGTGTGTGTGTGTGTGTGTATCATTTGTCTTTGATGATGTCTTTTATCAATGTTTTGTAGTTCTCCTTATGGAGATCTTTCACCTCTTTAGTTAAGTATATTCTAGGTTTTGCTTTTTATTTGTTTGTTTGTTTTTGCAGCCATTGTAAATGGTATTGAGTTCTTGACTTGATTCTCAGCTTCACTGTTAGTGTATAAAAATGCAACTGATTCGTGTACATTAATTTTGTAACCGAAATTTATAAAGTCTAGGAGTCTTCTGAGGGAGTCTTTAGGGTTTTCTAGACACCAGATCATATCGTCGCAAAGAGCGACAGTTTGACCTCCTCTTTTCTGATTTAGATGCCCGTTATTTCTTTCTCTTGCCTAATTATTCTGGCTAGGACTTCCAGTACTCAGTTGAATAGGAGTGGTGAGAATGGGAATCCTTGCCGTGTTCCAGTTCTTAGGGGCAATGCTTTCAACTTTATTCCATTCAGTATTATGCTGGCTGCAGGTTTATCATATACGGCTTTTATTATTTTGAGGTATGTTTCTATTATGCCTAGTTTGTTAAAAGTTTTTATTGTGAAGGAATTTTATCGAATGCTTTTTCTGTATCTATTGAAATGATCATTTGATTCTTATTTTTAATTCTGTTTATGTGGTGAATCACATTTATTGATTTGCCTACGTTGAACCATCCATACGTCTCTGGGATTAAACCCACTTGATCATGGTGAATTATTTTTTTGATGTGCTGTTGCCTTCAGTTTGCCAGTATTTTGTTAAAAATTTTTGTATCTATGTTCATGAGGGATATTGGTCTGTAGTTATCTTTTTTGTTCTGTCCTTTCCTGGCTTTGGTGTCAGAGTAATACTGATTCTGTAGAATGAGATAGGGAGGATTCCCTCCTTCTCAATGTTATGAAACAGTTCCACTAGTAAAGGTATCAGTTTTTCTTTGCAGGTCTGGTAGACTTCAGCTGTGAATCTGTCTTGCCCTGTTTTCTGGGGGGTAGGGGGGTAAATTTTTTATTACTGATACAATCTTGCCATTTGTTATTGATCTGTTCAAGATTTCTAATTCTTCCTGATTCAAGCTTGGGAGGTTCTGTATTTCTAAAAGTTTATCCATTTCCTCTAGATTTTCTAGTTAGTATGCATAAAGCTACTCATGGTAGTCTCAGATGTCCTTTTGTATTTCTGTGGTATCTGTATTTCTACAGTGTCTCCTTTTTCATTTCTGATTAAGTTTATATGAATCTCTCTTTTTGGTTCATCTAGCAAGTGGTCTATCAATTTTGCTTATCTTTTTGTTTCACTGAACCTATGTATTGGTTTTTTTCATTTTTATTTCATTTTGTCCTGCTTTGATCTTTGTTATTTCTTATCTTCTGCCAGCTTCTGGTTTGCTTTGCTCTTGCTTTTCTAGTTCCCTGAGGTGTAATGTTAAGTTGTTAACTTTTGATCTTTCTGTCATTTTGATGTAGGCATTTAGCACTATGAACTTCCCTTTTAGCACTGCTTTTTATGTATCTCAGAGATTTTGGTAGTTTGTATGGCCACTGTCATTCAATTCAAATTTTTTTTTTATTTCCATCTTGATTTCCTTCTTGACCCAAAGATCAGTTTAATGACAGGTCATTTAATTTTCATGTATTTGTATAGTGTTGAGAGTTCCTCCTGGAATTGATTTCCAGTTGTATAACACTGTGGTCTGAGAGATACATGGTATAATTTTGATATTTCAAAATTTGCCAAGACTTGTTTTGTGGCCTAATATATAGTATACCTTGTAAAATGTTCCATATGGTGATGAGAAGAATGCATATTTGGTAATTTTGGGTTAGAATGCTCTGTAAATGTCTGTTAGGTCCGTTGTTCTAGAGCCCTGTTTAAGTCCAGTGTTTCTTTGTTGATTTTCTGCCTTGATAATCTGTCTAGTTCTGTCAGTGGAATGTTGAAGTCTCACACTACTATTATGCTCCTGTTTATTTCATTTCTTGGGTCCCGTAGCATTTGTTTTATGAATCTGGGATGTCTGGAGTTAGGTGCATATATATTTAGGATTGTTATGTCTTCTTGTTGAATTGATCCCTCTATTATTATATAATGACCATCTTCGTCTTTTTCTTTTCACTATTGTTGATTTAAATATGTTTTACTTGATATAAGAATAGCTGTTTCTGCTTGCTTTTGCTTTCTCTTTTCATGGAATATTTTTTCCTACTCTTTGAGTCTGTGACTCTCTTTATAAGTAAAATGGGTTTCTTGGAGACAGCAGGTATTTGGGTTGTGTTTTTATCCATTCTGTTAATCTATATCTTTTAAGTGGGACATTGAGACTACTTATATTCAATATTAATATTGATAAGAGAGATATTGTTTCAGTCATCATGTTGATTGTTATCTAGTCGCTTTGTCTTTTCCCTTGTGTTGCTGCTTTATAAGAGCTGTGAGTATTTACTTTCTAATGTTTTTACACTGGTGAGTATCGACCATTCTTTTATTTGTTTAGAGTACTTTTGAGCATTTCTTTCAGGGCAATTCTAGTGGTGATACATTCCCTTAGTGTTTGCAAGTCTGGAAAAGATTTTATTTCTCTTTCATTTGTAAAACTTAGCATTGCAGGATACAAAATCCTTGACTGGAAATTATTCTATTTAAGAATACTAAAGATGGGACCCCAATCCCTTCTAGTTTGTAAGGTTTCTGCTGAGAAGTCTGCTGTTAGTCTGATGGCTTTTCCTTTGTAAGTTACTTGATGCTTTTGTCTCACAGCTTGTAGGATTTTCTTCTTCATTTTGACTTTTGCCAGACTGATGAATATGTGCCTTGGTGATACCCTATTTGCAATGAATCTTCCAGGAGTTTGATGATCTACTTGTATTTGGATGTCTAAATCTATAACAAGACCAGGGAAGTTTTCTTCTGTTATTTCCTCAAATAGGTTTTCCATGTTTTTCACTTTTTCTTCTTCTCCCTCAGGAATACATATGATGCTTATGTTTGGGCATTTTACATAAATACCATATTTCTCAGAGACTTTATTCATTTTTCTTGATTTTGTTTTCTTTAATTTTGACAAACTGGGCTAATTTAAAAGGCTTGTTTTCAAACTCTCAATTTCTTTCTTCTGTTTGGTCTAGTCTATTGTTAAAACTTTCTATTGTATTTGAAAATTCCCTAAATGACGGTTTCATTTCCAGAAGTTCTGGGTTTTTTTTTTTTTAAAGCTCTTTACTGAATTTTTCATTCATGTCCTGAATTTTGTTGTTGTTTCTTTGTGTTGGTTTTCAACTTTCTCATCAATCTCATTGATCTTACTTGTGATCCATATTTTGAATTCCATATCTGACATTTCCAAAATTTCTTTTTGGTTGGAGTTCATTGCCAGTGTGATCCTTTGGGGATGTCAAAACAGCCTGTTTTTTTTTTGTTTGTTTTTTTTTTTTATTGCTGGAGTTTTTATGTTGGTTCTTTCTTATCTGAAACCTCTTCTCTCAGCTCAAAACAGATAGCTTTGTGGTTCACCTGTTCTCCTCTGCCAGGAACTCTGCTGCTCAGTATAGAAAGGGAGAGATACACTGCCTATTGCCTCATGCAGGTAGGAGACTGCTGTGGTGTTGCTGAAAATTTGGGTCAGTTGGACCTCAGACCCTGGAAGAGTGTTCATGTGCCAGTGGTGGTGTACTAGGTTAGGTGATCCTCAGGTCCCAGGCCCCTGGATGATATGCTTGAGTTCTGGAGGGACCAGACGAAGACCAAGATGGAGCCTGTGAAAGGAGAGGCAGACCCCTCTTGATGAGATTAGCAGAGGCAGGCAGCTGTAGAACGCACAAGCCACTGACACCTCCCTCTCTTAGCAATGATAGTGGTCTCTGTAATTTGGGAGCACAAATGCATCCAATTTCCCAGCTCCCACCTTGGCCCAGCTGCAGCAGAAGTGGTGGAGGTAGCTCAACCCACTGTGTTCTAGGCTACTAGATTGGCTGTGGGTTGTTGCTGAAATGCTCCAGCAGGGCAGGTGTGGTTTGTGCCAGGGGCTTGCCTCTAGGGAAGTTAGGCTCCTCCCAGAAGAGACAGGCAGCTTAAAGAAGACTGTTAGCCCCTACCTTCCCTCAGAGGGAAGGGTTATCTTTTGTCTGCAGGGCATACAAAGGCACTTACTGTTGCTTTTCAGAGTGAAAGAAGTGAGCTTTAAGCTCCTTGGAAGCCTAGGTGTGACAGGTGCTCTGTCAGAGGTGGGGTACCCACCCCCAGGTGCCCAGGCTTAATTGTCCCCTTGGGAATCCTCACTTGTTCCTGAGCAGAAACAGCCTTTCATCCTTGGCTACCTCAGCAGCAGTGGGTGAGGCAAGGGAAGAGGAGAAGAGGGCCCTGAATGGTGGGGAGCTGGTACTTAGTCCCCTTTGTCTTAAGGGGCTCTCTGGCATGCTGCAGTCTCCTCTCAGCTAGAAGTGGGCCTGAACTGAATACCCAAGCTCCAGGAGACCCACAGTTCCTCCAGGACCCACTGGTTCCCCAAGGATGCTATGGTTCAAGTGGTTGCTGGGGGAGTTGGCTGTGGATCCAGTGATGTAGAGACCCAGGGGCTGAGATTTTTGCATGGGAACAGTTGCAAAATCACTTCCTGTCCATGAGTGGAGGGAAATAAGCCACAGCCTCTATGCAGAACCTGGGTGCAGTGAGCAGAATACTAATGCGAGTGTATCCTCCCTGCAAGCCTAGAACTGGCTGACCTGCAGCCCACCCACATCAAAAGCTCACGCTTGGAGCAGAGGCAGCTATGTCTGCAGCATTGAGTGGTTGCAGCAGGGGAGGTTCCCTTCTCTACATCCCTTCCCAGGATCTGCTACTGCTTCTGCTCTGGGGTAGGAATATTCTCCTACCCAAAGACTCCTCTCTGCACTCGAGTCCCTACTGGGAGCATTGCAGACAACTTCTGATCATGAGCCTGAGGCTCTCTGGTGCAGGAAAGTGCACATTCTGCTGCCTTCTGTCCTAAGAAGCACTTATGGCACTTTCCAGTCCTCTTGGGGCCAGCCCTATGGGTCAGAACTCTGGGAACACTGTTGCTCTCCTATGTCTCCCTGTTCCTTTGTGGTTGTCACAGTCTAAGCAGGTGCTGGGGAATGTTCGTGTAGGATCCAGTGACAGGGAGATCGAGGGACTATGACTTCCCGCGCAGGACAGAGGCATCTGTCATGTGGGCAGGCAATGTGGCACCCATAGTCTCAGCTCAGGTCTGCAGCGAGGGGAGTGATCCTGTGCAGACCCACAGCCCGGTGCTCTGGTCTCAAGAAGCTCTCAGTTCGCCAATGGCAGCATCTCCTGGATTCAGCAGGGTAGAAGGGCTCTCTGACAGATTGGGAGCTGGCAGACTGCCACAGGTGTGAGAGGAGGAAAAATAAATACTCCCACCTATCCTCTCTGCCAGGCTCCAAATCCCTTTGGGATCTGTCTGTGCCAAAATCTTGCTCCTTCTTGTTCTGCTCTGCAACTTCATTCTGTGGGATCTCCGGTAAGGGCAGGTTCTGGCACCTTTCCCTCAGTATGTCACCTGGGCTGTGCTTTTTCATCTGAAACTTTTTCTTCTATTTGGGCAATCTAGCAACTGGTTTCTCTAGTTGGCCATCTTTCCCCCTTCCTTTCAATCTAATCCAGGACAGTTTTGAGAAGCACAGGCAACAAACAGGAACTCCGGGCCGCCTCATGGTTAGCAAAGCGCTTCACAAACAAATCCGTATAATCACTTCACAAACATTGCCATCATGGACACCTTGGAGACCACAATGCTACACAGTTGACCGTTCAACAACACAAGTTAGAACTGCATGGGTTCACTTATATGTGTATTTTTTCGTTAGATATAGTGGAAAATATTTTGGAGATTTGTGACAATTTGAAATAACTCACAGATGAACCATGGAGCCTACAAATATTTTTTTAAATTTAAGAAAAAAGTATGTCATGAACACATAAAATATATGTAGATACTAGCCTATTTTAGCATTTACTATCATAAAATACACAATATATTATAAAAAGTTAAAATTTATCAAAACATACGCACACACAGACCATACATGGTGCCGTTTGCAGTCCAGAGAAATGTAAACAAACACAAGGATGCAGTATTAAATCAGAACTGCATAAAATTAACTATAGTACCTACTGTACTATACTACTATACCAATTTCGTAGCCACTTCCTGTTGCTATTGCTATGAGCTCAAGTGTTGTAAATATACACTTAAAACACCATGTGACACTAATCATCTCCATATGAGTTGTTTCTCTCTTCAGTAAATAGCATATTGTAGTAAAAAGTGATCTCTTATGGTTCTCATGTATTTTTCATCATGTTTAGGGCAAAACTATAAACCTTGAATAACACCATGGTACCCAACTGAAGTTCCACTATAATGATGTTGCAAGTGCTCCTAAAAAGCAGAAAAAAGTTATGACATTACGAGAAAAGTTGAATTGCTTGATATGTACCATAGACTGAGGTTTGCAGCTGTGGTGGCTGCCATTTTAAGATAAATGAATTCAGCCTATGGATCATCATATAAAAAGAAAAAGGAAATTTGTGAAGCCATCACTGCAGCTGTGCCAGCAGGTGCAAAAATCTTGCACTTTTTGCAATATACCTTTTCATCTTGTATTGAAAATGCAGCTTTTGTGTGGGTGCAGGATTACTATAAGAAAGGCATACCTATAGACTCTAACATGATTGAAGAAAAAGTGAAGTCATTATATGACAACTTAAAGCAAAATGAAGGTGAAGAATCTAACACCAGAGATTAATGCCAGCAAAGGATGGTTTGATAATTTCAGAAAGAAATTTGGCTTTAAAAAAATCAAGAAAAACAGCTTCTTTTGACCAAGAGGCATCAAACAGGTTCTCAGATTTCATTAAGGAATTTATTGAGGATAAAGGATATCTTTCTGAGCAAGTTTTTAATGTAGATGAAAGTATCTTATTCTGGAAAGAAAAATGCCATAAAGGACATTTATTAATAAGGAAAAGAAGTGAGCCCCAGGATTTAAGGCAGGAAGGGATAGGCTAACTCTCTTTTGTGAAAATGCAGTTGGGTTTTTGATCAGGACTGCCCTTATCTATAACATTGCTAACCCCCAAGCATTAAAGGGAAAAGATTGGCACCAGCTGCCAGTCTTTTGGTTGTACAATAAGAAAGCCTGGACAATGACAACCCTGTTTGTAGAATGTTTCTAAAGACACTTTGTCCATGAAGTCAGAAAGTACCTTGTCAGTAAGGGACTGTCTCTAAATTTTATTTGATATTGGACAATGCCACTGTCAACCTAGAACCCCATGAATTCAAAACCAAAGTCATCACAGAGCTCTATGTGCCCCCAAACACAATGTCTCTATTTCAGCCTCTAGATCGGGGGTCATAAAGACCTGTAAGTCTCATTACATATGGTACTCCATGGAAAGGATTGTCAACACCATAGAAAAGAACATTGATGGAGAGAATATCATAAAAGTCTAGAAGAATTACACTGTTGACGATGATGTCATTGTTACAGAAAAAGTCATGAAAGCCATCAAGCCTGAAACAATAAATTCCTGCTGGAAAAAATGTGTCCAGATGTTACGCATGACCTCACAAGATTTATGACAGGGAAAATCAAGGAAATTATGAAAGATATTGTGGAGATAGCAAAAAAGGTGAGGGGTGAAGGGTTTCAAGACATGGATCGTGGAGACATTTAAGAGCTAAGTAGCACTGCATCAGAGGAATTAACAGAAGATGACTTGATAAAGACAAGTGTTTTTGAACCGATGCCAGGCAATGAGGAAGAGGACATAGAAGAAGCAGTGCCAGAAAACAAATTGACATCAGACAATCTGGCAGAAGGGTTATGGTTATTTAAGACTTCTTCTGATTTCTTTATGACATGAACTCTTGTGGGATACAGGCACGGAGACTAAAGTAAATGGTGGAAGAAGGATTGGTACAACGTAGAAACTTCTTAGAGAAATGAAAAAGCAAAAACATCAGAAACTACAAGGTATTTCTATCAAGTTACAGTGAGTGTGCCTGCCTCTCCCGCCCCTTCTTCCACCTCCTCCACCTTCTCTGTCTCTGCCATTGCCCCTGAGACAGCAAGACCAACTCCTCTCTCTCCTTCTCCTCCTCAGCCTATTCAACATTAAAGCAGCAAGAAGCCAGGTGCGGTAGCTCACACCTGTAATCCTAGTACTCTGGGAGGCCAAGGTGGGAGGACTGGTTGAGCTCAGAAGTTCGAGACCAGTCTGAGCAAGAGTGAGACCCCATCTCTACTAAAAATAGAAAAAAATTAGCCGGGATTGGTGGTGTGTGCCTGTAGTCCCTACTCAGGAGGCTGAGGCAGGAGGATTGCTAGAGCCCAGGAGTTTGAGGTGGCTGTGAGCTAGGCTGACACCACTGCACCTGCCCAGGCAACAGAGTAAGGCTCTGTCTCAAAAATTCAAAAAAGGCAGCAAAGATGAAGACCTTTATGATGATCCACTTCCACTTAATGAACAGTAAATGTATTTACTCTTCCTTATGATTTTCCTAATAACATTTTCTTTTCTATCACTTACTTTATTATAAGAATACAGTATGTAATTTATATAACATACAAGTATGTTTTAATTGACCGTTTATGTTATCAGGAAGGCAGCTTCCAGTCAACAATAGACTATTAATAGTTAAGTCTTTGGAGAGTCAAAAGATAAATGCAGATTTTTGACTGCATAGGGGATCGGTGCCCCTATTCCACAGGTTGTTCAAGGGTCAACTGTATGTAAAATGTATGATGTGCTTAGCCAACACAAATTTCCTACATGTTCTTGCCCAGAAACAATTCTTCATCAGGAAAATCATAAGGAACAGTAAATTATTGGAAATGCTATATAATTTTAAGGGAAAGAGTAAATACTTCCAGTTGAAGCACTGAAAAAAACTTTATGGAGAAGGTGACATTTGAGTTGAACTATGAAGGACCAGTAGACAAATGACAGTAAGATAAAGAAAAACAGCATTTTGAGGTTCAGGAAAATGCCTGAACAAATAAACCAAGGCAATATTATGGAGTTAGGAAATGTCATACTGTGCTTTAGGAATAGTGAAGCCCTGACTTTAATGAGAATTTTTATGTGTTTTCTTTAATTTTTTCCTCTGAAAGAATAAATGAATGCACATTTAGTAAGTAAGTTTATTAATGCACCATGTTATCTTCTTTAGCATGGGCAATTGTCTCAAGAAGGTAAATATTTATGAAGTTACATTTTATTGTAGATAAAAGATAAAATTTGCTCTAAGTACGATTCAATATAAGAATTATAATGGTAATTAAAAAGGCCATTGATTGCAATGCTTGATAACATTTAATGTAATTATCAAAAAGGTTACCGAGGCAGCAAAAGACACTGAAAATCAGTAAAAGCCTAGGATTGGAAATGGCTTAGAACTGATAACTATATTTCTGGGAACAGAAGAAAAAGTAAACATATCCATTCAAATCAATAGATAACAGTGTCTTTCTTCTAAAGTGAAATGTTAAAGTTGCCATATTTAATTCTCCAGTGAAGTTCATCATGCAGGTAGGTAGTTGATCATGATGAGATAGGTAGCCTGAGTTTTCAAAGGTCTATGAATGACTGATGCTAAGAAAATATCCCAACATTGTTGACATTATGTGAAGAGGAGAACTTAGGAGATTCCTGCAACACCCATTAAATGTGTAGTGAATGAATGGAGAAGTTAGTAAATCCAACAACACAGCACTGAAGGAGACAGAACTGTGTGAATTAGCCTCTGAGAAAAAGGAAGAGTTTAAGGTGAGCATAAAGGTACAAGAATGCAAATAATTCAGTTCATACAATAAAAACAATAACGTAACAATAAAAACCACCTACTATTCATTCGCTCTATAAATTTTTGTTCAACAGCTACCTTGCAACAAGAGACTCTGGCAGTAAATAAAGTGTCTGCCCTCCTGGAGAAAATAAAAATATATAAATCAATTTCAGCAGTGATAAATACTCTACAGAAAAATAAAGCAGAGTAGGATAGAGTAATAGTCATGCTCATTTAGATCAGGAAATGTTTCTCTTATATTTGAATCATCTTTAATTTCACAATGTACTTCCATAGACTTGGTTATTTCCTTTAACCTTGACAGCAGAATGCATAATAATTTAGATATTATTTATATTTTTGTAGATGAGAAGTCCTACAGAAGTTAGCAGAATCACCTAACATGGATGCTTTACAAGGACCATCTCATGCAGGCCTCACATGGTGTTTTGGTCTATTTCTTCTCTTAAAAATTCCTACCTTAGGTTTAAAGTTATTGTCTAAGGTTAAAAGTCAGTAAATGGCAGACAGAATCAAACACAATGTGGTAACTCTGAATCCTTTTCCCATCCTACCACATGGGAGCTTCTTCATGATGGGTCAGGATATCTCAAAAATCTACAGGCTGCCTGTCCCTTCCTGGGTAGACAGGGTAGCATAAGCAGGTGGTTGAGAAGTTAAGTGGAAAAGTGTTCTACGTTTGTAAATTACTTACAATGTGATACTCAAATTATTTTCCTATCTCCGTTTGTTGAAAACACTAGACATTCACTTAAAAAAAAAAAATCAGGATAGATTCAATATTTCCCCCAAGATTATACACATTTTTACATTTACCCCAGCCTGGTGTCTATAATACAAATGAGAGATTTTTTTTTTATGGCTAACTTTTTATAATATTTATGTCTCTTTTCCAATCTCCACCATGGGTTCTTTGCATCACCTATTTCACTGATAACTCTCCTATTCTGCCTTTCTGTGGGAAGGGATGGGCTGTGAGAGAGAGGAGAGGCAAAAAAGAGAGAAAGAAACAAAACAAAATAGTCCTAATACTCAAATAAGTTGACACTCCAAAATTACAAAATACATTAAATATACAAGATAATACGTCTAACAGAAACTAATAAAACATGTGCAAATTCAAAGTAATATTAATGCTAAGAGTTTAAAATAAGTATTTTAGTACGATCAAAGTGATAAATGGAGAACATCCAATAAAAACAACAGAAATTATTAAACAAAGACAGTCACATATTTAAAATTACAAAGAAATAATTTGAAGCCATTGAAATAGAAAACAGCAATTAAACTAAAAAGCAAATCTCCATAGAAAAGATAACTGCTATAATGGACAAAATCGTGCTTAAATAAGAGCCTGTTCTATTGATTCCTCTTTGCAGTTTTGAACAAAAATGCTTCTGAAAATTGCTAAACCTACAATTCAATATAAATCTTTGTTTATTCTTTAGCACCTTCAAATTGATAAAAGACAACCTCACAGGACAATAGGAAATGTATATAGTGATGATTCAAAAAGAAAACCCAAATCATCAGTAAATAGTTCAAAAATTGTCAAATCCCACTCTTCAACAAGGAAGTGCAATTTAAACTAATCATAGGGTTTCATTTCACACACATCAGATCAGAAAAATTAAAACATTCAACACAAGCAAGTATTGATGAAGATGTGACAATAAGAAGTCCCATGCTATACTGATGAGCATAAAATTGGTACATCTGATTGGGAGAGCATTTCACAACATCTAGAACAGTTAAATACCCTTCAACCTGACATTTCTGTGTCTAGATTTCTACCCTTGAAAAAGTTCACATATACAGAGATACATAAGAGAATGTTTAGTCTTGCAACTCAGTAAACTGAGACCGACAAATCCAGGATGACTGCTAGAACTTAGAGTTCTAGTACAAAGGTACAAAGGTATTTTGATCTAATAAACAATTACAAATGACCTCCTTGTGTTGCAACGGGGCAGCCTCTTGGAGGGACAGTTTACACACTTAGTTTGACTTTTAGTGAGTGCTAAAGGATAGATATTTCTAATAAAAGGTCCTCAAACTTAAAAAAAAAAAAAAAGAACATGGACTGGAACTTAGCAGGTACAGAATAAACAGCAGTTGAACACATTTAAAAAAAAAAGGAGAATTTTTAGTAGTACCATTATTTGTAATAGCCAAAAAAAATTAAAACATACTATTTGTTTATTAAGAGGGGAAAAGCTAAGTAAACAATATGTGCTATATTCATTCACTGTAGTGTATATGAATTAAAAGTTGAATGAAAGACAGCATCATACATTAACATGTTTATATTTCCAAAAACTATGTTGAGATGAAATAGCAAATCAGAAAATATTACTTGCATGATACCTTTTATTAAAAATTTAAAAGTGTATAAAATAATATTATGTTTTTGTGGATCCATGTACATATATGGTAAAAATATAATTACCCATGGGAATGAAGTTCAGAATCATGGATACCTCTGGAAAGGAAAAGTAAGGAATGAGTTAATATGGGGACACAATATTTTAACTGTACCTGTAATATTATACTTCTTTAAAAAAAGTGGAAGGAGAGAAATAGAATAATGGAGCAGAAAAGAGATCTCAGAAACCAACACATATATACAAGAGCTGTCTGGAAAGTATCCAGCCATTAATATATTTTTCATATTACACAAATGGATACTTTCCAGACAGCCCTCATATGTGGTCACTTGATTCAGTACAAAGACATCACTGCAGTGCTGTAGGGAAAGGGCAGTCTTTTCTATACATGGTCCTGCATACTGATGGCCATACGGAACAAAGTGAATCTTGACCCGACCTTACACTAGACATAAAAGTCAGTTCCAGATATATTATAGATCTAAATATGAAAACAAAGGCAATACAGTTTAAGAGGAAAACATAAGAGAATATATTTATGACCACAGGATAGGCAAACATTTCTAAGTATGATACAAAAACTCTAATCTTAGGGGGAAAAGAAAAACAAATTGGAGTAAGAATTTATGTGCAGAACAAAACATTACTAAGGTAGTGAAAAGGTAAACCAAAGAGGATAATTGAAATGCATGTATTTACACATACTGAATATATGTGTGTACTGAAATGCATATATCCTACAAAAACTCACGTCCAGAAAGTAAAAAGAATGCCAATAAAAACAATTTTTAAAAAGTTATACAACTCCATTGGGGGAAAAAAAGGGAAAAGAACTTGAACAGGCAGTTCCCAGAAGAGGATATCCAAGTGGCAAATACATGGATAAAAAGGGCATAAATTTATTAATCATCAGAGAAATACAAGTTAAAACCACAGACAGCACCGCTTTATATGCATCAAAACATTTAATTAAAAAGACACTCTAGCAAGTGTTAGAAGTTACATGAGGAAGCAAAACTTTCATACACTGTTCATAGGAGTACAAATTAGTTCAACCTCTTTGGCAAACTCTTTAGCAGAGTCTATTGAAGCGAAACAATACCTCCAGACACAGTAATTCCATTGCTAGGTGTATACCCAACAAAAATGTATAGACATGTTTACTTAAAATCACGTAGCAGAACGTTCATAGCTGCTTTATTCATAATAGCCAAAATCTGGCAATAACCCAAATGTGCACAAACAGTAGAATGATACACTTTAGTCCATGCATGCAGGGGAGTTCCATCAGGTAATGAGAAGAAACAAACCACTGCTATATACAACAACAGATGAATCTCACAAACATGATGAAGAGCAAAAGAAGCCAGACATAAAATACCATATACTGTCTGATTCCAGTTGTATAAATTTCAAAATGAGATGAAACTAATCTTTTGTGCTAGAAGTCAGGCCAGTGTGTTTCAGGAAGCAGCTGGGAGGGGAGGGAGCCTGTGAAGTGAGTGGTCCTCTAGTCCAGGTAAAAGCTCTTTGGTCTGGGTGCAAATTCCACGGGTGAGCTCACTTTGTGAAAATGTTTTGAGCATATTATATACCAATAAAAAGTTTTTTAAATCTTCAAGAGAATGAAGAAAGAGATAAAATCCAAGGAAACAGAAGGAGGGATGCAGAGATTCTATGAGAACTGAAAGCCCAGGGACCTTCTACACTGGCAGGTCTCTTCATCCATGGAATCTCGTGCAGGCTCCATCCCTTGGAGCCCCCAGCAGACAAAAAGAACAGGCTTTAAGCTCATTGTGAGAACTGAAAGATGTTAAGCTCCATGTGTTCTTTAAATAACACTCGATATTTTTATTTGATGCAGGTAAAATCTGTATGTTCAAAGCTCCTTTCATGTTCTGTACTGACGGAGGCTCTTTCTATTGATACTGAAATATGGCCTCGGTTTTTGGATTGCTTTCAAAGGAGATGTTTTAAACTGCTCAGACACAAAATAGAAAAATCTCCAGCTTGAGTTGCTAAAGCTCTTCTTGGAATTAACTGAAGAAGCTGATTCTTACTCTACACAGAATTCCCCTCCAAAGCTGATTCTCTGCTACTTGATTTTGTCTGTGTGTTGGTTTGTGCAAAGCACTAAACCAAAAGTTCTCACTGCAACTCCTTTGCTCTCTTTAAAAAGGGTCCTGAAGAAATTTGCCAGATCCCTAGTTTCACTCTAAGTGCAATTTGAAAGTCACTGGCATAGATCAACCATAGTAAATGACAGATTCACATACTTATTTGCTACTTCAACAAGCATCTGCTGAATGCCTCATGTACTGGGTTATCTTACAGGTAACTCAGTGTCGTACAGTAAATGGGCTACAGCACAAACATATGAAGCCAGGGACCTTGTGCTTTTGTGCAATGCTGTTCCAGTCCCATGGCCCTACCTCTCCTCCACATCACTGATATTCGGGGTAACTTCCTAAGCTGCTTCAAACTATGCAGCACAAAGGAAAATGTTCAGGGAAAGACTCCTCATCTAGTTTCCAAGAGGATAAAGATTTGGACAAGACAGAAGCCAGATGACACAGCCAGGAATGTTGAGGGTTTGTTTTTTTTTCATAATGAGGAGATGGGAAAAAAAAAAAAAGATTTCTCCACCATCCTTCACCTTGAAAATGGAGATCAGCTCCCCATCATTGGTACTGCAAGAGAACCAAACAAGTGTTTGGCCCTTTCAAAGGAAAGATAAATCAGAAGGCAGTAATATTAAATGTTCACTCTCTTAAACTTTAACTTTCTCCAAACATGACAAATGTATTTTCCAGTGGACAGTCAAGTTTCAGTAAGGGATTCTCACCTATTACACTAGATAATTAGAATGCCAGGGATGCACCTGGCAGACAGACACAGTGTCACCCTGGAGGACTTTTCCATCACACACAACTCTCTCTCTCTGTAGTACACTTGACAAGTGATCATGCCATTGTTGAACAAAATTTGTTTTACAAAAATTCCCTATTAAATTAAGCCAAAAGTTCCCTCCCTGTAATTTTTGTCCTCATTCTGAATTTTGCCTTTGGGAGAGGCATATTACAAGTTTAATCCCTCATTACTTTGACAGTTCTTCAAGGGTTTAAAAACCACAAGCATATTATCCATCTTAAGCCTTTCTGGTCAAAATTGGAATCTTATCACCTACGATTACATTTCATTTTCCAGCCATTATAACTTTTTTCAAAAACCAGTTAAATGATGAAACCTAATCTTTACTTTTGGATTATAAAATTAATATATGTTTATTGTAAAAATAATTTTAAAATCTAGACAAATATGAAGACTTTAAAAAATCATCATTAATTCTATTACTCAGAAAATAACCATTGCTAATATTTTGTTGTATATTTCTTTAATCTTCTATGCATATATAATCTGTATATTCAAAAATGGATCCACATTATACATACTGTTTCAAAACTTAGAAGTTCACTTAACACATAATGAACATTTACCCATACGAAAAGCCGTACATTAGATAGATTTCCAGTTCTAGAAGAAGATAACATAGACTCGCTTTTCCCTAATCTAAATACAATACCTGGAAATTATTCAACAGACAACAATAAAAGGATTGTGAAATCTAGAAAAAAGAAGGCAGACTGGCTAGAGATCTCAGGACTTGAGGAATGAAGAAGTGGCGAGTTTCCTGATTATTGTCATACCTCCTGGATCTTTCCCAACTGGGCTCTGGAAAGACCTGCAACCTAGAAGCACCAAGAGGCACAGACAAAAAAAAAAACTAACATAAGGAGGAAAGCCTGCTCTCTTTGGCTCACAGATTGGGAAGTTCAGAAAGCCAACTCCTGCTCCACAAGCTGCAGGTGTTCTGACCCACCTGCCTCAGAGCAGCAAATTCCAGGCCAACCCAATTCCCATTCCACAGCCAGGGCACTGGGGAGCAGCCCACTCTGCTAACAGCAGCAGCAGCTGTGAATCCCAGTCTTTCTGCTCTCCCCAGGCCCTGTGACATAAGAGACTCAGGCCCAATGGCTTCTGCCCTGTGCCCTCCCACAGAAGGTGGAGCAGTGACACGAGGAAACCCAGGGAAGTGCCTTCTGCCCTTGCAGATATCACCAGCAGAAATTGAGCAGAAACCACAGCTGCACCAGAAAACCAAAGCAGAGCAGAACAACATCATGGACTCTGAACACTAAAGTATGATTGGAATTAAATCACATAGAAGTAGGCTAGGAACCACGGTAAATCTAAACAAGGCTACTGCTTCCTAAGACGGAGGATTTAAATGGATCAAGAACCTCCTAACATAATAGCCAAGTGTTCAGGATAAAATAAAAACCATTTGTACCAGGAACCAGGAAATGCACAATTTAAATTAGAAAAGATAATCAACTGATGGCTATTCTGGGATGAATCAGATGTTAAAATTATCTGCTAAAAATTTTAAAACACTCATCATAAAAATGCTTCAACAGTCTATTACAAATTCTCCTAAAAAAGAAAAAAAAATCTCAGAAAAGAAATAGAAATGCTAAAAAGGAATCAAATGGAAATTATAGAACTAAAAAAAAATCAAAATTTAAAACTTGCTGAATGGACTTACTAGTCCAGTGAAGATAACAAAGGGGAGAATCAGTGGACTCGAATCAGAGAGAACAATAGAATTTATTCAGTCTGAACACAGAATGGACTGGAAAAAAAAATCAACAGAGCTTCAGGGATCTGTGGGAACATTTAAAAAGATTTCAGAAGGAGACGAGAAAGGGTATAAAATTGAAAAGATATTCAAAGAAAGAGTCTGAAAAAAAATTTCCCAAAATCAGCGAAAGACAAAACTTACAGGTTTAATAAGTTAGGTAATCCCAGATAAACCTAAAGAAATTTACCCAGATACAAGATAAACTTCTGAATACTAAGGGAAAAAGTATTAAAAACAGCCAAAGAGAAAAGATATATTATACATAATTTGATTCAAATGATGGCAGATTTCTCATCTGAAATCACAAAACTCAGAGGGAAGAGGTATAACATTTTTTTTCAGCTGATGAAAGAAAAGAACTGTCAACTCTGAATACTGTATTTGGTGAAACTATTCTTCAGCAATGAAAGAGAAAAACAGATATGCTCAGATGAAGGAAAACTAAAAGAATTCATTGCTAGCTCACCTATCCTTAAAGAATAGCTAATAGAAGCTCTCCCACAGAAAGATACTGATAGTATATGCAGGCCAGAACATTCATAAAGAAAAGAACAGCAGGATGGATAAAAATAAAAGTAACCACAGTAGACTATCCTTCACCTCATGAGTTTCTTGAGTCTTATTTTATATTCACATTACTTATAACAATATGGGATGTGTGGTCAATGCATGGAAAAGGAATACTTAAGACAATTGTGTTAAAAAGTAGGGAGAAAAAGAGACAAATAGAAGGTTTCTACATTTGAAATAAAAAAAAACATCCATACCAGTAGCCTACACTAAGTTACACATATGTATGATAATATCAAGAGCAATCACTGAAAAAATTATGCAAAGTGATATGTTCAAAAATATAACTACGTCAAAATAGAACGCAAAAACTTTTTTGAGTAGCCTACAGAAAGGAAAGAAAAAAGATCAGAAGAACAAGAAACAGAAAACAAACAACAAAATGACAGACTTGAATCCTAACATATCTATAATTACTTCAAATGAGAAGATGTTCTTCCAATTTCCAAAAGAAAGAAAGTGGATTCTGAAAATAATATACTGATTAGATAGCTTCATGATGATCCTGGCCAAAAACTCTATGACAAAATAATTACATGGCAAGTCAACTTGGAAGGAACAGAAGGAATTAGATGCTATGTGGTAGCATAACCCATTTTGTGAAATTCTATGGATGGGTATCAAGTTAGTAATCATTAATAACTGTGTCTCGATTATATAAAAACATATCTCAGTAATGGACTAATTCTACAACTAACTCCAAAATGCTTTACATATTTACTGAACATGAATATAGGTAAATTAGTAACTGATTATAAATATTTATAACACATAAGCTTTTTAAATGTTTTCTTTTTTGAGCCTCATAGCAAAACTATGGGTATTATTATCCACAAATGAAATTTGAAGAAACCAAGGCTGAGATTGACTAAGTTCATGCTGCCAGCAAATGAGAGTGCTGAGTCCCCAACTCAGGTCTTCTGAGCCCAAATGCCATCATTTTTCTACCTCATCATGTACTTCCCCAAGAGTTCCAGGGAATATGGTTACTCTCAGCATTCCTCACAAGGCTCACAAGACACGAGAAATCTAGGAATGTGGAGTTCATGATATTATAAACATTAATCTCACAGGTGTGAGGAAGCCATAGTGAGAGAATAAAATCTTCTAATCTGGGGGAAGAATTTTCTTAATTATTCTAAGTTCAACGAAAGAGCTTTCACTAGCTCTGAAAACAGGACATTTGAAAATTTACTATACCTTTTATTGTACATTTACTGCATGTATAGAACTATGCAAGACATCTGTGGAACAATAGAGTTTCTTCCCTAAACAAGGAGCTGGGCAATTATGAGCACATGCATGGTTTTCTTTAACAATATCAGTCGGGAAACAGGGAGGTAGAGCCACTAGGGGCTCTATGGGATAAGGGGTTTATTAGAGGACTTACACCTAAGCAACTGTGGGAGCTGCAGAGGGAAACGGTCTGCAAGCAAGGGTTGGTATATCAGAGGAAAAGTCACTAACCAGGCTGCCTGAAGCCTTTGTGGGGTGGACAAGTCGGAACAGGAAGAGTGTGCATGAGCCAGTGAAGGCTTATAAAGAACGCTTAGGGAAGCTGCTGCCTCTGAGCACGCATGACCCTGCAATACACAACTAAGCATCTGGTGGTGAACCTGGGGTCACTCTTGGTCAGCAGGCTTGGCAGTCAGGAAGGAAGCCAGCTTCTCACTAGTGGAGAGCAGGGATGAGCTGAACCTGCAGATCTCAGCATTGGTCTGGTCACCATATTTCACCAGGTAAAGATATTCAGAGAATAATAGCAGCTGCTCTCCTCCCACCTCCCAAATCCACTATAAATCCCTCTTTTGTCCCACTCTAACTTGGAACAAAACAGGGAAGGAGATTCTGGGAAACATAGGTCCCATCCCAGTGTGACTATGCTGACAATAAAATCCAGTACAACCAGTCGGGCTGCAGGTGCGCTAGGAGCAGCAGTGCCAATATCACACAATAGTGGGAGGAAACAGGGGGAGAGGCAGGGGCTCCGGAGCCAAGTCTGGGGGAAACTCTTCAGCCTCCGCAGGTCTGGCCTCTCCTCTTTATTAAAACACGCTGCTCTAGTGGGAATGATGCTGGCTTTCAGGCAAATAGATGAAGAGGTTGAATCTTTATCAGCATGTGATCTTGGGCAAGGTACTTAACTTCTATGAGACACAATTTCCTCAGATGCAAATGGAGAATGATAAAACATATCTCAAAGAATCATGAAAATGAGAAATTATAAGCCAAAGCTCCTTATATACAACAGATACTCAACAAATGTGACCCACCTTCTCTGCCACTTTGCCCCCGTCGTCCAGCTCTTCCTGGTCTTCAGAGGTCGATACTCAATCTGTGGCCACGTGTCATCGCTCTGCTCCACCGATGACCTGCTAAATACATAGAATCTTACTAAATTTCCTAATAAGTCTTAAATACATCATGTCCTCTGAATTTATTTTTAAATAATGGATATCATGTTTTTAAAGCATTCCAATATTTCCTTTCTAAAGTAGTATCTAAATGTATTAGGCCCTGAGAGGGTGTCAAGATCTGCAGAATACATATGAGTATAAAAAGTAAAGACGTGAATGTTCCATTCCAGGTGTCTTTGTAGAGCAACAATTTTCCCATTTCTTTTTTACACGTCCCTTTGTTCATCACTGAGGTTTGCATTTTTACACTGAGTCCTTGGGAGCTCTTCTCCACCTGGTCCTGAACTATTCAAGATGTCTGGCAAAAAGATTTCCAAGCGTAGGTGTGTATAATTAGGATCAGGTGGGTCATCCTCTTTATTCGCCCCTTTTCCCATCTGTTTAGTTCCTTCCTTGTCATTTATCATGCCAAGTAATTGATTCCAGATTGAAGCGGTTTTCTCTTGCATCTCCTTCACCATAAGCAGAAACTGAGAAACTAGCTCACACCGGTTTCATTTTTTTTCTCTCTCTATTCCATTTTATATTATGACCACTGCACTCCTTTGGGATAAATCAACTGTAATCATAAATGTAATTTTATTTTAAATGGGAATAGGGAACTTGGGGCTGGGTAGGGTACATGATGGGAAATATTAGCACATATGGAGCATACCAGTTGGAGAATATCACCTAGGCCCACACAGCCAAGTTGAAGAGAATTGATGAAGGGATTCCAACTGGCCAGATTTCTCCTGGAATCCATAAAAATTCAAAATGACATTTTATGCATGAACAGAGTAATCCATAAGTCAGAGCAAAAGATGGATTTGCAAGTGCTTTTTTAGGTGTGTGCAGCTGCAGAGTTGACTCTCTCAGAACCATTGTGCATCATGGGTTTGTTGTGATGTAAGAAATAAGATGTATGAAGCACTTGGAAAAAGAGGATAAGACTGGATACTTCCCAAAGCCTTTTTATGCCGTGTTTCTCCACATTAAAAATCAAGCTCGTATATACTACCAATGTAAGAGATTTCAGAGAATCACATAAAGCAATGAATGTAAGAATATTTTACAATAATAAATCACTATATAACTCAGGCATTTTTGTTACACAAGGTTTAAATTATTTACTCATTATTTAAATTAGTATTCAATCACTAGTATTTACTAGATTTGGAAAATAAATCTATTAACAAAAATGTCTAAAAGTCATGTTTAAAGGTGACCTTCTTGCATCTAGCCATTATTAGACTAAAGTCAAGTTGAATAAATCCAGTTCTTTCTAAGGTAGTAAAATCCAAACAAAATCCCATAGTGTAGACAAACATACAGTTAGTAGTATAAGTAGCTGTGGTTACTTAAATAGTGAAGTATTTGCAGATTTGTTTTCATCTTAACACTATATTCCGAACTAAAGATACTTGCTAGAGACCTGCCTTCCTCTACACCGTCCGAACCCTGCCAATGCCTCACTCAAATTTTAGATGAGGAAATGTCATAAAAATGGGCTGATGATGAACAACTTGGCTTCTGGGCCCTGCCACATTATGCTGACATTTTTTTTTTTTTACTGTTTTTTTTTTTTTATTTCAGCATATTATGGAGGTACAGATATTTAGGTTACGTATGTTGCCCTTCCCCCCCACC